>JAFELO010000301.1:753895-799043 GCA_017140195.1 Eumaeus atala
GTTGCATCTGATAAGTGACATGAAATTTCCTGTGCGCAATTACTTTGCAGTCGTATTTCATATCTCGATACAAACCTCACGTCTCAGTGTTTGTCCTCGATGGACACCGATATTACTGAACAGATTTTGATTAAATTGAGTTGGTTTTTAAATAGAGACAATGAACGTACATAGTAAAACCCATCCAAACACGTGTTCGGCTAGTGTGGCAGATGCACACACAACTGAAATGCGCTTGTCAGACACGACCTATCCGTGACCCAGTTGTCCACGCGGCAAACGAGATCCGATCTCTGCAGCTGAACATCCGCACAGCATTCATATCCTACGCGCATACGTTATAAGGTATATATACCCCTATTATATCTCGTTATGTATGATAACTGGTTTTTTATATAGAACAGGGGGGCAGACGAGCAATCGAAACCTTTTTAGGACTACCCACGCCCACGAACATCCACATAATGCGTTGCTCTCCTTCCGCCCTACCCCCATGGGCCACCGGCTACTCACAAACCACACGAAACGCGACACCGAAGATGTCACTTTACGGCGGTATAATGATAAATGTTATAACTGAAAACTGATTGGCTCTTTCTCCCTGACAAGTACGAGCACATATTTCTATATGTATTACATTTATGTTATTTTTGCAAATCATTTTCCAACCACAGCTGGTCCTGCTATCAGTATTAAGCCGACATTTTGCATGTGAATTGATTTACAATGCGAGATGAGCTATGTTCTAAATTCAACATAGCGGACTGCATGGTTTGCTTTATCCGACTTCGTCAGGAGGGTATCGTTTTTCGAATGTATGTATGTATGTACACATACTTTTATGTTTCTAGCTACTGCCTTAAACGTGATTGACACGAGGTATATAAAACGGTTTCTTTTAAATAAATTTTAGTTCACTTCAAGAAAACGTTGTTTTTACATTCTAGTTCTTCGGGTTTCAGCTTGACTTAGGGCTGCCCCACTGCCCCTCCGTCATGTTATTACTAAATTACGACGATATTTATCTGTATGTTACATGGATGTGAGTAGGCATCGGCTTGAAATTATCCGACTACAATTTGAATCCTATGTTTGCCATTGTATGAAATAGTAAAAAAAATCCAAAGATAAAATTGGTCTTCGTTAGCTTCGCAACTTCTAACGCTTGGCACAACGTGCAGTCCACTCGTCAATCAATCAGGACTCGCCGAGGGTGCAGCGGGCGGGGCGAGACGCCGAGACCTGCCACACGCCCACCGCGACTCGTGAGCCACTTGCATTACAACTGCAAACTTGATACGTTACAGTTACTGCTGCTTACTGTAAGAGGTAGTGTCACACTGCATTATAGCTGGGTTTGACTGCCACGACCGGGGCGGTACCTCTCGCTCACATAACACCGCCGTAAAGTGACAGCCATGATGTCGCGTTTATTGCGGTTGTTCGTAGCCGGTGGCCCATTGGAATGGAGCAGAGAAGTAGTGCAGCGCATCTGCATGACACTAATGTCCACGGACGTCATTAGCCGTCAAAAGGCGTGCATTAATAAAAGAGGTACGGGGGCAAACGAGTTCCCCCCCCCCCATTACCTCCTACTATAAAAAATATATATAAAATCTTGCTTTTGCTTCTTTCATTGGCTAAATAAGCCACGAACAGATACAACTATTAAAGTTAATGATCATTTTTATCTCTTTGTTTACGTGAGGTAGTGAGATGGACTGTCTGGCTGTCTCGCTGTCATCATGGCGATGGGAACATTGCCAAAGCATTGGGAACTCGGTAACGATACAGCGGCGAGGTCCCGTACAAATGCACATTCAAGTATGAAATGTTATCGCAAACTTCATTTAGCTTATATATACAAAATATAGTGTCACAAGGTCCTATATAGCAAGATATAAAACGTAAGCATTTCTATAAAATGGCGAACATTTATCTCACTAGGTACTAACTGTAAGTAGGAAAATAAAAGTGGTCTGCTCCGATATGCTGAATTGAAAATTGAAAAGGCGCCAAAAGCTAGTTTGCGCCCCTGTACTATTATTCTACGATTTTTGAAAATGTATTAGATTTATTTTCATGCAATAACAAATATTACTTCAATGGTATGCTTGAATGTTTTCAGCTCTGCGCGCCTCGTAATTTGCAAGACAGTTTAGAACCTGATGGCGCAGTAGCGCGGAGCCTGGAACTTTGTACAAAGAGTTACAAATATCACGACAAGACAATAAAAATATGAATAATTATTCAAAAGTTATGTATCGAGGGTGTATGTAAAGTCACTGCTGTTTTTTTTTTTGTTTTTGCGGGTGTTTCATAAATAATCCTGCACAGATTCATGTCAACATACGTCGCCACAGTACAATGCGCGCACGTGTGATGCGGCGTGCGCCGTACAGCAGGTGCCCGAATCCGTTACACTTCACTCGGGAAATCTCGATACAATGCCACGTTTTATTTCAACTTCTGTTTGTCAAGCGAATTGCTACGTTAACTTCATTTTAACCAGTGTCCGCCCAAAAAAAGAAAAATTTGAAAGCCTGCGAAATACTGTTTCACTGTGTTATTATGTAACACCTTTTTTGTAAACAAAAACTTAATGTATATGTATCATTATCTATGGACACGGTAGTGCCACGTCGAGTGTAGTAAAAAAGCGGCACAGCTGATCCATCCTTTCCTCGAAGCCATTTAGGCCAGTTTCAACCCTCTGTAACTTTATTGTGGATGATTATGACGCAATAAACATGGCATAGCCCAAACTTCATTCAAATCAAACGAGTAGTTTAAGGAATACTATTCAAAGTATCTTAATTCTGTTACTCACTGACCGATCGTCATAAACTAAAGGGACCTGTAGCAGACTATACAGAAGCTCCGAAGTTAGTAGACGATTAGTGTTTAAGGAAAAAGGGGTCATGAAGACAAATTAAGGGAAAACCAAAAAAGAAGGTCCAGTTTTCTCGATACTACAACTGCATAACTAACTTTGTAATCTCATTGTGTCATATAGGAATTGCAAAGTTATGTGTAAAATATAATAATAATATATGTAGAGATAAGCAACAAGTAGCATTGTTGCATTGAAGCCACACTGGGCCTCGGTGGTGTGCTTGGTGAAGTACTAATAGTAATAGTAAGTAAGTACTCGCTCACGTGATATATCCGTACAGTGACAACTGTGTGTCTCGCCATCGCCATGACCACACCATACATATCAATAATGTCCTTCCAGCCCAATTTCGGATGTGGCGCCATCTACATACCTATAGCCTAACGAACTGCGCAGGACACAGTCTGCGCACACAAGCGCAGTTCCATCATTCCGCTATTCCGATGGGCCGTGGTTCCGATGTTAAAGTGTTCAAAGGAATCACGTCAACTTCCAGACTTCGGATTGTCACTATAAACTAAAAACTGTGTGTCAGCTCGTCCGCATAACCAATCCATTCGCTATCAACATCATCATCATTTTCAACCCTTACGGGTCCACTGCTGGACACAGGCCTCTTGCAATGACCAAGTCGACGGATCTCCTGCTACTCGCACCCTTACGGGTCCACTGCTGGACACAGGCCTCTTGCAATGACCAAGTCGACGGATCTCCTGCTACTCGCACCCTTACGGGTCCACTGCTGGACACAGGCTTCTTGCAATGACCAAGTCGACGGATCTCCTGCTACTCGCACCCGTCCCATCATCGGCTTCTGCACGGAGATCGAAATGTCATACATTATATTAATACAGAACTAATAAACAATATTTTATAGAGAATTATGAGGAGTGTAACAATGACTACACGTCATTCACAAAATAAGTACATCTTGCGCACCAATATCTTTTGTATATATGAATTTAAGATAGCAACATCAGCTTAAATAATGAGAAAAAAAAGAATTAACAAAATAACAAATGTTCGTCAGACCGAAGTGTATGTGTAATACATGATGCATGGAACATGTAACATGTTAGTGATACGTCAACCACGGTGTTGCCTAATCACTAAGGGATCTAAAAACAAATGCTGGTACATTTCGACCCATTTTTGCCAAAGTTGGCATTTGCTTCGTCGGCATAACATTCCCTGTTACGCTTATGCTTATGTGCAAACGATACGCTAAGACTCGGCAAAATATACAAATGTGGCGTCCAATGGACGCTAATCCGAGACTTGCGTAATGAAACTTGATGAAATAAAAATTGATATACCAGCTTTGTCTAAACAGTGGCTGGCTCGGCACAGGGCTTCCTAGTGAGTCAACCTATAAAGTTAAGCGCATGCGGACGACGCTAGTGAATGCACGACGAGTGTGTTACGTTCATTTTTCTCTTTCTTTCATAACGGTCACGTTTCATATGACTAGAAGTAGTTATACTACGGTTTATTTCTGACATCTGGTGACTACCCACTTCCATAAGCATATTCTTATGCAAACGCAAGGTAATGCTGACGTTATGCCTTAATTCCGCCAACCAATGGGCCACCGGACACTCTCAACACGTGACGACATGTGAGATGATTAAAGTGTCGCGCGTCATCAGTCCCGACTGAACAGTTCGGCTGCTAATACAGAATGGCACCGTCTCTTACAGAGTAAGCTGAGGTACTTTTCTATTGACTGTTCACTTACGGAGTTACATGTGTTGATGTCTTTGACTGCTCCGGAGTCCAGCAAGTCTACGACTGTGTCGAGCTGCCCCCCGCGGGCCGCGCGGAGGAATGCTGTGTTAGGGTCAATCTGTAAATAAAAAAGTAACTTAATAAAGGTAACATCTCTTTTAGGTGTATTCTTTTGCCGTGTGTTCGAACGATCATCCGATGTATAGGTAATTGAATACCTCGTGGTGGGTTATCTCTAGGGTAAAACACGATCACGGATTGTGGGGTCACGAGTTCCAGATCAGAGTCGGAACAAAGAATTTCGTTGGGAATTTTGAATTTATTCAGTTATTATTATCACATACGGACTTCTAGTCGTCAAAATAATAGAAGCTCTATTCCAAGGTTGCAAGGGTGCAATACATGTAAACTATAGGATCTGTTCGTCTTTTAAATGTTGACATTTGACAGAAGAATCAACGTTGTCGGACGGTTCTTTTTAAATTGGTAGTGCCATTGTAACACTATAACCAACTTCAGCCATATTAATAAACATAGTACTAGGATTGAGGAGTGGAAAAATATGACATCGACTCCAAGCACTAGCTGACTGGGCGAAACAAGAGCTCCTGTGTAGTTCAATACATTTTAAAGTCAAAGTGATAAAGTCTTCAACGCCCTGGTGTTGAAGTCACGAACCACCAGGACCACTGATGTGTCTGATAACTCTTTCCCGCTCAACAAGATCACCTGCATGGAGACTTGCTAAGATACTGAAGGTCATAAAGAGAAAATCCATTAAAAACTCTTCAACCTGGTGTCAGTAACTCATTTGATACTTTGACGTGATGACAGCTTTACACGATGTTCGCTTTCTCGCACAACTATTTCACGTCACTAATGGACGACGAAGAAAGCAAGTATCCGACCACAATTGACTGGAAACTGGGCCACTTTGACATGACCAGCACACTACAACAAGTTACATGTCAACAGTATGCACAGCTTCACGTTGAAGACCGTGGACATAATACATTGATATGTTTTCTCTTTTTTTATTCAAACAACTGTACTTAGTATTTTGTGTGCCTACTGCATCCCGACATGTTAACTTCCCTACTCCCTCTTTTTTTTAGTGTTACTTACACAATCAGAACCCTATTACTAAAACTCCGCTGTCCATCTCTCACCAGGCAGGCAGACGATGTCTTTCTGTTGTCGCTATCACAGTAACACGAACGTAGTTTTTGCCGTCTTTACAGATAATGGTGCGGAACCCATCATGCGGGAGTCCGATTCGTTCCTGGCCGGTTTTAAATGTTAAAACACAAAATGAAAAACAGTTAGGGTGTATCAAAACGCACTAGGGTTTATCCTATATACTACTATTACAGCCTTATTTTTACAAGCCACATGAAAGCTATAGCACAGCCAATATTTTAAGCTATGTACGACCGGCTGGCGCAGTGGTAACAGCTCTGTGTGTGTAACGGCTGTGCATATTTAACTAGAGCTCAACTCGAATCCCGCCCGGGTCATGGATGATATATGTACTATGCGTATTTCTATGATAAAAATTCTAAATATATACAATTTGTTAAACGTAAAAAAATATGAAATATATTTACGCACGTGACTACCCCAGTCCTGTGGTGCCCTGGTACCCTAGGCCCATGCTGTCACGACTTCACAGATACTATTACTATTTCATTATTATCTACTGCAGTGAATTTATAGATGGAATAGTTTCCATCTATAAATTATAGTATATATCTCCGTATTCGCACAAGTTAACAGGACATTGTTGATTGGCATTACAGGACTGTGTTAGAATAAGTATTACGTTGTTGAAGAGAAACTTCTTTGTAGAAGTATTACGTTTTTTTTTTATTTAGGGTTATTATGCTTTGTCTGCCACGAAAAGCGTTGCGGCCACGTGGTACTCTCCGGCAAGTTCCTTGGCCTTGAATGTTATTTATTATAACGTTCACTTGTCCGTTGAAGTTTCACTTCTATTACGTGGTCCAACATACTTTTTAATGTAATTATACTCCTTCTTCGAAGCAGGTTAAAATACTTTTTGGTGTAATTTTTAACCTTCTTCAAAAGAGGAGGAGAGCTAAATTCTACCGTTTAGGCCACATAACAAAACATACAGGCAAAAAAGAAGTACATATGCTCCTTTTTTGTCTGTATGTTTTGTTATGTGGCCTAAACGGCGTGAGAGGTTTTAGCGCAAGTAGTAATGTCCATAAAACTTAGTGTAATTTTTTTACAGACTAGTTTTTTTTTTAATAATAGGTAGTCATACGAGCTGTCGAAGCCTCTCGATATCTACAATTAAAAAACGATGTTAAAAATACACGTCTGCCCTCCGTCCATCCGGAAACTTGCAAACCGCACAAAACGCGACATCGTAATAATAATTCAGTTCCAATGCAGCAAGGCACTAATATTGTAAAGAGGAGATATTTGTTTGATTGTTTGTTTCTTCGTTCAATGCAATTGAATAGGTTCCGTAATTACTGGATTGATTTGAAATATTCCTTCACATCACATTCCTATCAGAAGTCGTTTTCTAAACCGTCTTGATCATCATGAAGACATCGAAATGTCACCAAAATGTGGAAAATATCAAATTTGTAGTTGCAGAAATCTTTGCCAAGCGGCTGTCGCGACGGACGTTGCTGTTTCATAAATTTAAGTACATGTTTACGGGGTGAAATTCAAATTTATAATTTTTATATTTTTGTAAACCAATAAAATTTTGTCACATTTTGTGAATTATCCGTGCAAAGCCGGGACGGACTGCTAGTGTTATATACTTACAAACGTGTAAGAAGACTGTTATCGTGTTGTAGCATGTGTTTGATAAGAAGCTTAGTACTGAGGGAATCGTAAAACCTGTACCTTAGCAAAGCTAGGTGACCTAGATCTAGTTTTGCTAAGGCAGTACCACAGCAGGCGGGTTGTACAATTCGTTCACCACTATAAACCATTACAAGTTTCAGAGCAATTCAATTAACTTCCTACGAAAACAGCTTCAGAGGTGATAATTTGCAGGGCCAACTCAACACTCATTAAGAGTAGGGGATTTTTAATATAGATAAAGCCGGCTAAAGATAGTTAAACTTTGCAAAGTCAAGACTTGTTTTGAATCAGGTACACACACACATGCACACACACACACACACACACAGAGAGAGAGAGAGAGAGAGAGAGAGAGAAAGAGAGAAAGAGAGAGAGAGAGAGAGATAGGCAGAGCCTAGAGCCTAATGTAGGCAGAGGGAACGTAACATGACTTTCAACACGGAATTGATGATGATGAGTGTTGAACAGTCAGTTGGTCGGCGGTGGGAGTCGAGTCCGAAGTGAGTCCACGTCACAATGGTATCAAGACGTAACATCAGCTGCCAGTAACAGAACACGCATTCGTCTCGACTGCTCGCTGACGATCCACTTTTACCGACCGCGCGACACTGGACTTGTAACCTCATCATTACTGTTATTACCAACATGTGATACAAGAGTATCCTAGTCTGTAGTTTCTCTAACAGGTAACATATTTTTCATTCAACATTAGAATTTGGCTATCATTCATACACATTAAAAAAATAATACCACAAATCTCTTTCTAAGCCTAGCCGCGAACGAAAACCCACTAAACAAATTCAGCGGAAAAATCACACACGAAAACATAATAACTAAATTAGTTCTAAAAATATCGGTAGTTGTTATACGCATAACCAATCCAGGCCATGTTTGGGAACCAATGATCACTTCAAGACGACATTTGTGAGCGCAAGTCAAATGTGTGTAGATTACCATGTTATGAGTACCTTTGGGTGCTTTAAAACATTTTTGGCAATGGCCTGGTTTCTTGATTTTCAGTTTATTTTAGATTATATATCTGTTTGTGCATATATATATATATATATATATATATAAACTGATTAACATAACAATTTATTCACTAGTTGCTTATTTTTCTAATCCCCTGCTATGACCGTAAGAACCTCACTGTTCCTTATAACTTTTTTTCTCGGAGGGACCTAATACTGGTTGGTGGCGCTAGTCCAGCCTCAACCGTTCGACTGACTACGAAGACTTTTTTGTCTTCAGGTTTAGGGAGACGATAGGGGGACAAACCCCCCTCTTTTCCCGCAGATGGGAAGAAATGAACCGGGTTGATTGGGGGTGTACCCCACAGTGATTATTTTTGGGACCGGAAAGGGGGAAGCGGTCCCCCTCTTCACTCTAGTGGGACGGCGCGCGCACGATGCCGTTTTAGTTACGGTGTCGTGGATAAGGATAATTAAGCTCGTTTAATGTTTGGCTTATCTGAGGCCTCCTCGCCCCCCCCCTCTGAGGGGGTCGATTTGCGCTACAAATCGGCAAAAGCCGTATTCGTAATTTATTTATTATTAGAGCTCTCTAAAGTCGCGTTATTTTATTTCTATCAATCTAAGCTCTCGACTTACGGATTCGAACCCGGGCTCGTTTCCGTAAGCGGTGTGTGAGTTTGACATTCTGACAGTCATATGTTATAACTGTGTCGTTCCTTATAACGACACGTTGGTATAGATACGTGTATAACTTAGTTGTAAGCAGGCGCAGGCTTCACGGACTGAAGGTCTATTCTCGAACATTTCCGGTTCTATTTCTTTGTTATCTTTCTTGTGTCAGTTTTTTCCTCAACTAAATATTAATTATCTTATTTATTTATGATATGGTATATGGAGTAATTACGTAACTAAGAGATTGTATGACAATAATTAAAAAAAACCAACAGCATACAAAATGAGCTTTCTTTAGAATATAGTACTGAGTAACATTACACAATAAACAATTTGCAGTTGACAAGGGGATGTAGCTTAAAACTAGTGATCTTTTTTATTTCATTACACCCGGTATACACCGAGTATAACATTTCTGGCGGACAAAGTCGAGGGTAACAGCTAGTGCAAATAAAAACTTGTCAAGTGAACACGGCCTCTCGCTCACCGGGGGTTCCGTATCGACGGATGACACATAGTCCAGGCGGATGAAGTCTCGGGTAACAGCTAGTGTCTTTTCTCCAGCGATAAAGTTATAGTTTAGCAGTTTGCAAATTTTTTTCTGCACTTATCCTATAGCTGCTACGATTTTAAATTAACTGAAGGCACCCCGTTTACCATGGTTTTTGATTTTCGTGCGATCGTCAAAATATCGGCATATTTTTATTGCGTCGAATTAAAAGTTACAATTTAAGCTAGATCTTGCTACACATTTTTAAGAAAATTGTCTCGACACACAAATAGCCTGACAGACAACAAAGTGTTTATATATACACATATTCTGAGATGGGGAATCTAAATAATCTGTAGACCAGAGTATTAAAGTGACATGCAAGTGCTCGTTTAGTAAAGAAAATACAAAGGCGTCGTTGTTTCGGTTCCCACGAATTTGTAAATTATCATCGCTTTTATATGCCACTCGTAACTCACGAAATTTACGCTGATGAAGTTTATTTTCCACCGTAACATTTGACAATTGAATTTCGTTTATGGCATTTTTAGAACACAAAGTTGCAATGCAATTTACAGTTGCTAAGAGGATGTAGCTTAAAAATAGTGATTTATTAAAATTTATATAGTTATTATAAAGTTTCTGTTTTTTAATAAGATGTCGCCCATCACATACATCTGTACAGAGACACTAATTATAATCTTAACAAATCAAAGTGTTACGTTTGCGTTTGCTTGAAAGCCTAACAAAGTTAAGCACTGAACGACTTCCAATTTCGACTCAACATACAATTCCAGTGAAGGGTTACTTCTACATATTAATATACCGCTAAAATGTACCTACGGGACCTACACAAGGAGAAATGATTTAGGCTCAACATACAATTCCAGTGAAGGGTTACTTCTACATCTTAATATACCGCTAAAATGTACCTACGGGACCTACACAAGGAGAAATGATTTACAATTTTTTTATCGCCAAACAATTGTAAAAAGAACATCAAACTCCGCCATCACTGAACAGAACACATTCTACACTCGTTGAGCTCAAATTTGGACACCGCACAATCCATTTCAATTACTGTTTATATTTTCTCAGATTCACATACACTTTTATTCTACACAAAATCGTAGGCACAAGCTAGTTAATATAAAACATAATTTTCAAAGCATAGAAAACGACACGATTTGGCTCCAATTTTGATACAATATGCAATATACCTTTAGAACTATAATTTTAAAGTTTATTTTAATCTAACTAATATCTTTAAACTCAGCTCTTACACATATGAAGTTACGGGAGAAAGATATAGTAAACCAACCACAAGTTTAAACGAGTACACGCGCCGCTCCAGAGGTAGAACGCGCGCGCCGCACCACACCGCCATGGCGGCACTGGCCTGCAGGCTCCGGTCTCCGTCACGCACCAGCCGCGACAGTGTAGTGGTCGTGCACGAGCATTCGTTCTACCGCTGGACCCCAGAGGCCTAATTGCGTCATAACCTTACGCGGAGACAATATTACCTACTTGAGAAGTACATCATGTAGGTGCCACGGCGAGCCAGCACTGTTAAAGTACAGCAAAATTCTGAGTTCGGACTAAGTGGTGACACAGTGTGTTATTGTGTGCATTCTCCCTTGATGAAAAAGTGTATGTGTTGAGGTAATAAATTATACTTATTTCTTGTGTGTTACGTCCTTTTTGTAATTATGTTGTTACCCAAGTGATATGCCGACTCCCCACCATGGTACAAGTCTCGTCATGGTGGTGGACCTCAGTAGAGGGGGCTGCTCTTTGTACCCCTCTTATAAGAAGAGGGGACTAAAGATCGGGAGATGGAGGCGCTTCACACCATCCCAGAACACACATAGCGGGACTAAGGATACTGACTAGCCGTCGAGGTGCCCTGATGACAGTTCCGAGACACCTCACCGATGGTGGCGCTGATGACATTCGAAGTGGTTTTATTGGGTACTCGGCTACTATTAAGAGTTTTTTCAGGTTTACCCCACCTGTTTGAGGGCAGCCACCGCATCACTTCGCGCGGTTCGTGTGAGATACAATTACTCTGCAAGTCATGTCGGTCCAATTCGGCCGTCGTGCTGCCCTGGCGCACCACACAAGTGCTGATTAAGATTATTCTATTTGTTCTGTTGTCCATTAATTATATTACCACTGAGTCATATAATAATAATAACATCTGTGTACACATCACACCACGTCAGCCTAGTCCTGTGGTACCGTTAGGACTTGTGTTACAGGCACTAAACAACGGAAATACATTTAATATTTTGTATAAATTTAAGAAAGTTTATATATTTAAGATTTTTATTACAGAAATACATATGATACATATATAAACAACCATAATAGAGACGGGACGAACCCCCGACCTCGGGAGTAACACGCGGCCTAACCGCCACGTTACCAACTGAGCCAGCCGGTCGTCTAGTCGATAGCCATCTATGCAATATATACCCATGTTATATTTGAGTTTATTAATTAGAATGGATGATACTACAAAAATAAAAGTAATATACTCTAATAATAATAATAAAAATATGATTGTTTGTATCTGTTTTGTTTTGGTTGACATAAAAACTATTAAACAGATTTGGATGAAGTTCAGCACTGACATGAATTAATATCTGTAATAACATAAAAATATGTTTCTATCCCAAAAAAATATGGTCTCGCATTTGTTCGACTAATACGTTTTCAGTGTCCCATCGAAGGATTTCTGTGGATATCAGCACACATCGAAGGGCTCGTACTTGTCGTTTGAAAAAGAGTTATACTATAGCACACCATGTTATGGTGAAATATTTCTATATAACTCTGAATCAGCACAGGTACGTAGGCGAATCCCGTTACAATAAACCCATCGATTGTTAGCCCAGCAGAGTGCGGGTTATACAATAACACCGTGGCTAATTCGTGATGGCGGCCGTTATTAGGTCAGTACTCAGTACTGTCGAACAGTAGAGACAGGACAACGCGCTCATCGCAGCTATAACTTACGAGTTTACTTCATACTTCTGAGACCATTCTATCCGACTAGTATTATAAATGTGAAAATTTGTATGTATGTTTATTATCCTTTTACACGTAAACTTTAGAACGGATCTAGGTGAAATTTCATTATTCCAGATCTGTGCGATCTAGATGTTATCTAACAATCTCAATTATTTAAATTTTTATCCCGAATAATAGAATGGTTCGCACAGGTAAATCCGTATTTGCGTGGGTAAAACCGCGTGGCACATCTAGTTGTTGCTAGGTCTATTACCTTCTTATTAAGCTTTAAATTAAATAAGTAATTACTCTTGAGTGCCTTGTCCAAGTGGAAGCTTTTAGAGATGCTTAGAAAATAATTAAATATCGAGCACCTAGCATACGTAGATAGATGAAATTATATGGAGTGGAGTGGTGGAGGCGCCACGTTTCTCAGTTTAGTTTTTGGGGTTCCGTAGCCAAAAGAAAAAAAAACGGATAGTTTATAATTTCGTCACATCCGACTGTTCAGCCGTATGCCACAGATGCTTTACTCGGAGAATATGGGCACTGTGTGGTGTTTGAAAAGTGTATTTTATAAACCGCTACAAAATGATGCATAAATTTGAAAAATAAAATTAATAAGGGCAGCGCTCCATACATGTGTGATGAATTTATTTTTAGTGAAGGCATAAGTAACCGCGTAGGGTCATAGAATAGGGATTTCTAAATAACGTCGAGGTTTCTAGTTAGGTACAACAAAAACGAGAATTGCTTTGAACAAAATCTGTTTTGTGGTTTAAGTTATGAGTTCTTTTGTTTTTTGTCACGGAACCTTTCTTTGCCCTTTTCCCTACATAACTGGCTCTGACTGTGTCTTGCAGTTTTACCCGTGTAAGGTCTACCCCCAGGGTATCGTTTATTTTTATAGCCCAACCTGGCCGGCGATTTTCCAGTCAGAGTCAGAGAGTAAAGTTTGCAACAAATTTCAGTCAAAATAGATAATCGATAAGAATACGATAAGCTTTAGAATTTGATAGCTTAAGAATTGCTCATCTGGAAGCTAATTAAGCTTAAGAATTGCTCATCTGGAAGCTGGACAACATCTTGAACGCTCTTTGTTAATTACGAAGCAATGCGTTTTGAACTTCCTTGTCTTACAAGTTTAAGTCGGTATCGTGATACCGCCTTAAAGTTACAGCTATGCTGAATGAATGAATGAAATATTCTTTATTGTGCACATAAACAATAGTAGGTAGTCAACACAAGACAATAGGTAGGTTTAAAGTATAAATGTAAATGCACACAAAGGCGGTCTGATTACTTTAGAATAATTTCTTCCAGGCAACCGTTGCAACAGGAAAAAAAAGAGACTAGATGGAGGTAATGCACAGTCCAACTCTTATAGTAAATCTGTCACGCTATTAACATAACAAAGCGAATATATAATTTTGAAATATACATAAAATGTTAATACACATATTACATATACACAACACATACACATGTATACATACACATACATACATATACACACAGGTAAAAACAAACAATGCAAGGTATTATGTAATGACAACATAAATAAATAATAAATACATATTACCTAAAAAATATGTACCAGAATTAATTAAAGTAATTATTCTTATTTTAGGTTTGACACCTGAGGTAGTAAACTTTTACCATGGATTTCAAATGATTAATAGTTATTGCGCGTTTAATATGGATAGGCAAAGAGTTCCAAAGTGAAATAGATCGAGCAGTAAATGACGACTTAAAATATTTAGTGTTGTGTAAAGGGGTTCCCAGAAACAGCTGAGCAGAGGAGCGCAGCTCTTTGGCATCTGAAGTACGAAATATAATTTTTTCTTTTAAATAAAAAGGACAGAGTATAGCAGTGTAAGTATCCGGACATTTCGACGCGTACGAATTGGCAACCAGTTAAGTTTCTAACGGTATCGCGATATAACTTCATATTTTCGTACGCCGAAAATTAACCTTATGACCATGTTTTGTAAGCGCTCTAGTTTGTTCAGCTGCTCCTCTGTCAGGTCTAAATAACAAGTATCGGCGTAATCAATTATAGACAAGAGTAGTGATTCCGAAATTAAAATTTTAGTTTAAATAGGAAGAAGATTACATAGTTGCAAATACATTCCTACTGACTTCCTTAATATGATGACACCAGGATAGCTTATCGTCCAATTATACACCGAGATCTTTCACAAATTTGCTACAGGGAATTATTGTTCCGTTTAATTTCACCTTTGGAAGATTTTCCCAGTCAACCCTTGCAAGCAGTCCAGGAGTGCCAATAATTATGGTTTGTGTTTTGACAGGATTTAAAAACAGACCATAACGTTCGCTCCACTTACATATTCTGACCAAATCTCTATTCATTGTGTCAAAAGCACAAGGCAATGTATCTAAGGCCGACTGGGTATAGATTTGCACGTCGTCTGCGTACAAATGAAAATAAGAAGAAATAGAATGTGTTAGATTATTAATGAAGAGAGCAAAAAGAAGTGGGGGACACCGGCAGTGATGTAAGACCAGCTAGAAAAATAATCTGAAAAATTTACTCTCTGTCGCCGCCATCCAAAGTAACTATGAAGCCACAAGATCACAGGGGGAGAAAAGTTGAGAGATTGAAGGATGCTAAGAAATACTTCATGGTACTGTAAGGTGTTTGTTATCCATGCCTAGACGTATATCATCAGTAATTTTAACTAATGCGGTAGTTGTGCTACGCCCAGATCTGAATCCAGATTGAAATTGACCGATGAGATTATTTGTTGTTACATAATTTGTGAGTTGGTGATGGACTAAGCGTTCAAGAAGTTTAGATATGAAAAAAAGGAACAATTGAGATAGTGTGGTAATCAGAAACTAATTTAGGTCGAGAGCATTTAGGTAAAGGAATAATGTTAGCACATTTCCAAATACTTGGAAATACGCTGCTATCTATAGAAAGATTAAAAATATGAACAAGAATAGGAGCTAGATCATTTAGAATAGGAATAATCATTTCGCGACTTATAACATCTCCACTAATAGCATTTGAGCATATTAACACAGTTTGCTGCTGGACTTAATTTATAGTAAAAGGTTTAAAAAATAAAGTTGAAAATCGGAGATGAAAGGAGTGTAAAATAATTTAAGGTTTGGGATTTAGTCATTGGATCAATAGGAGAAACAGAAGAAGAAAACTGGTTATTTAATAAGTCTTCGTCCATTAAATAACTCATATTTTCCGTATCGTTAGACTTTACCCACTCCAAGCGAGTTATGAAGTTTCCGGATTTTACCTGGGTGTCCGTTTTCAACATACGCATGAAAATGACGGCGCTGCGCATCACGACACGTACGATTGCAACGGTTTCTCAGTGCAACATTTAGTACGAGTTTCATCAGAACAGCTTTTCTTATATTTCGCTTTGGCAGCGTGCTTCAAATTTCAATCAATGTCTTTAAATCCTCTGTTAACCACGGTGCTGGAAGATGTTTTATTCTTACGGGCTTTACAGGTGCATGTTTATCGTAAAGCTCTGTGAGTAGTGAATTAAATATTTGAATTTTTTCATCCACTGTATCTGCTGCAAACAATAAAGACCAGTGTATGTTTTGAGCGTCTTCTTTCAAATCTTCAATTTCTAGGGCCGAGAAATTACGTTGCAGGATTTTTTTTTTTTTTGGAGGACGAATGTGACATAAATTAGATTGTGATAAGGAAATAAATCAGCTGAACACTGTCCATGCGTGGACACATAGTCAAGGGAAGACACAAATATTAAATGCAAAGATGCTGCAAAGATGGTAGATAGCCAGGAAAGGAGTGGGTAGCTTCAAGTGGCAGCATATGGATATTACAGCCATCCGAAATAGATGTTAGTTTTTTTATCTACTATCAGCCCTGAGCATACAAGTATTAAAGTCACCCATTAAAATTCTGTGTGAGTAGTTGGGAGTAAACTCTTCTAGAATGACAACATGACTTGATGGGCAATAAAACACCAAGGAGAACTGCAGTACAAAGTGATAACTGCGCCTCTGTTAGCAAATATTCAGGTGAATCGGATGGTGAGGGTTGCACGGATGAGCTGATGACAGCGTATGGAATGTCGTGCCGTAGATAGATCGCAACGCCGCCACCGCCTTTTCCTAAGCGATCGTTTCAAATTAATTTAAAACCTGGTAACGTGTAACAAATGGATGAGAGGCAGGGTTTGAGCCATGTTTCGGATGTTAGAATAGCATCTACATTCACACCGAAAAAAGAAGTAAGCATATCGGAATAATGCACAGGTATGCTCTGAGCATTGATGTGTAACGCATAATTTTTTTAGTATCACAAAAAACCGAATCTAAATTATTTTTAAGAGATTCAAACGATGCTGCAATTTGAAAACTGTCCTCACTTCTGCTCGATGAAATGGGAAAGAAGTCCGATTGGTCGTCGCTAGGGTCCATAGATTAATACATAAAACAGTAAGACATAAATATTTAAATAAGTAAATAAAACTATCCAATAAATAATGAGTAGTAATAAACACAATTTTAATATACCTATGCTCTTCACTCCTTAAACAAAATCAATAAGAAAGTACAAAACAGAGGTACAAATTACATACAGTATGACTATACCACATTCAGTAAAGTAGGTTCATTTGTTTATAATTTATTATTTTATGTTTCAATGTGGTTTCTTAATTAACAACACAAAAAAGGAGAAGGAGATAATATCGCAATGATAATGACACTGACGTAATATGACAGCTAGCTGAAGTAATTGTCAATTAATGTCACTGACAGCGCCAATAATTGGAGGTTGTAGGTAAATGAATTAAAATATAGTTAAAGTTAAAAGTAACAAAACCTTTACAAATTACCTACAAATCATTTTAACTAGCGCATATTATAGCTAAATGATATAAAAGTACAAGAACCGATAAAAGTTTACACTATGCTAAAGGGAACAATATAAAATATGCTAAAGGTAACTACTATACTATTGTCGTAAATGGATAAATACAATCTAGTGTTCAATGTAGATCCTAATAAAAAATAGATTTTTTTTTATAAATAAGAAATCTATTTATCGCTCGTAACTAATCTCTTTGATCTTGTTGCAGGTGGATTTTTACCCTTGGGTAATGGAGACGATGAAATTGCTTCAATATCATGGTCCACTTCAGCACTGGGTTCAGTCCACACAGCATAATGGACTTGGATGCCATACTGGATATGGCTTCCAAGTCCATCATGCAGCACACTATTTCGGGAGTCATTTAATCCAATGACAATTATAGAACCGTCTTGAGTCCAACACTTATTGAGACCAACTAGCTGACGTGCCTTCAAAAACATGATGCTGTTGTGTTTTTGGTTTATAATTCCGTTGGGCACTGGGGAGAAGTAGGGCGACGCGTCGACATAACAATTATGCTGATGTATATAAGCATTGTTGGTCATAAAGTCCTATTGTTCGTTTATCCCCTATAAAATTAAACAATAAAAAGTTAATTATAAATCATATTCTCATAGAATAACTGACGGAAAAAAATTGTTTATTCAATAATGTTGTACTCATTCCGTCGCGGTGTTGCAGCGATAAAAAATGTGGATCGCGGAGCGAAGGGCGTAGATTGCGTCGATTCAAAGTAGCAATAAATTTATATCTGATTAATTTTTACCCGACTGCGTTAGAAGGTAATGTTTTTGAGTATTTATTTAATTTAATGTTCCCTGCAGCAACCCGAACTGCTTACCGGAGCTTAACGCATGGTCTGTCGTCATATTCAACTTAAAAATGCAGGAAATAGAAGTATATTGTGTATTAACACGTTGTGAATTAAGACAATTCCTCATATGACGTGACGATCCTCTTAACCTATCATTATCTTCTATACTTTGTGGGATGGTCCTTACACTCCTTCCTTTATGAAACTGTGACGCATGAATTAGTCATTTGTCCACTGTTGAGCCAAGTGCTCCCACCGAGGATTCCCAAGCTGAAGTTCCATAACCTTGGACGACGGCTTCACACAGCTTGAGCCTCGGGAGGTATCGAGTTATACTGTAGCTGAGAGTGTAAATACGAGATTCCCACTTCTTCATACGAGAACGCACCACCCGCGCTCTGTTGAAATAGACTGGAAGATCTTGGATGATACGCAGTCAGCTTTATAATAGTTAGCTACGCGACGCAGTTTCACCAAAGTAAAATCATACCTTCTTTCCGGGATTACAAGTATTATTATATTATTTCAAATTGTTAACTATATGTGTTAAATATCCATTCAGTAGTTATTGCCTTAAGAGTAACAAACATACATACAACATTTCGCATTAATACGAAGAATTTGTTCGAACGCGCTAACCTCACTAACTACGGAACTACGGGCCGGAGTTGAAAAAATATTTTTGTGTTGTATAGTGCATTTATCTGGGAAGGCTATAGGCTATATACCATGACGCTACTACCAATAGGACTGAAGATACGCGGTTGAAAGGGCGAGGGAATGCTAGTGTGCTAGTGACCTGACCTGTGGCGTTCTATGGAGGCCTATGTGCAGCAGTGGACGTTATTCGTCAGCTGATGATGATATCATTAACATAATATATATTATACATACTATAACCCACAGTTCACGAATGTCGAGGGGCACATCGCAGGTTCTGAGCAAGTTTTTACGCTCTCTCGTCCTACCGAATGTAATGTTTTTTCTAGCGATAGGAAGAGATACCTCCATCGATCGCCTACAATGCAGCGTGCCACTAACTCTTATAAAAAATGCCTAAGACGATTTCTGCCACGCTTTCCTGCGAAGATTCATTATAGAAAATTTCATGTATTGGCATATGCCAATTCTTTTACACCATAAAATATAAGTGTTCGCAAATCATGTTTAACAAGAGCTCATGTGACAGGTCGCGGACGCAACCTAAAGCCTCATTACAGCAACCGCCGTCTGAGTCAGTCTGTCCGTCTTTATAACGGGACCACGATAGTACCATTGTTCGCTCGTTATGAGATTAACGACATTTGTACTGCAATCTCGGTCAGTTCAGCTTCTTACAGATAAGGGTGTTTTTAATTCTAGAAATATAATATACCCTCGTGTTTTAGGAGTTTACTCCTTTATGGCGTTCATTGAAAGAGGCCTATATCCAGCAGTGGATTAATAAGGCCTGCTAATGACGATGATAATGATGAATGAAGAATGATCTAAGGCGCCTGGTATGCAGAATATGATAACGATTTACCGCCCTCACATCACTTACGATTCGCACTTCTGATCATTTTCATTCGGGGATGGCTCCAGGTGACAGGACGGAGTTAACACAAACAGTGTTTAAGGGATAATTTAAGAGGATTTTAACATCGTTTATGAAGCGATACTGCTGTGGGCATACAGAAGGGCCAAACCAATGACCACTCTTATATTGGTATATTGTGTGGATGTCGCGACATCGCAGTGTTGATTGAAATTAATCAAAAATATTATTTTGAAGTTCTTGTCTAACATTATGACAACAAACTCTAGCCCCGTTTTGTAGACGATTGTTGAACCGCCGTTTCCTGAGAAGTTTTGCGGTACATCGTTTCACCAGCAGCCGAAAATGGAATACAGGATCCCAAGCAGAGCCATAAGAAATGACAGTGACCGATGACTCGAAACACATTCTCCCTAGGGAGAGTGAATTTATCAGTGCACAACCATAGTGGGTAACGGGTTTTTTATCAAACTAGCAGCCTGTCGTTCACAACCTTGGTTATATCATCGAAGTTTCACAATGTTCAAAAAGTTTGTACGGCCTATGTTTATCACAAACAATGTAGGATTTTTTATATCGGTCCAGTAGTAGTTTTGGAGCCTATTCTATGCAAACATCAAAATTGTTTTTTTTTATAATATTAGACAGCATTATCATATTTACAGCATTATTATTATCATACTGCATTGCAGCTAAATTTGGCCGGCAAGACCGGGGAGATACTTCACGCGCATATGACACTGCTGTAAAAAGACAGCTATGCAATCGCGTTTCGCAGTTTCGAATAGCCTACTGCCTCCAGCACGCCAACAATAATTCGGATGTATATGGGCGTCGGTATTCGTCAAAGGGCATCGATTGCTCGTTCGCCCCTATAACATGTTAAAAATAAGTCATGTCAGTCAGCATAATTATACGCCACCTCCTGTGGATTGTACGAATTTCAAAGGGAATGCAGTTTTTGGGTCACGTTATATGAAAATCGAAGTGGTGTGGTAGGGCGCCATTCCCTTTTACCGCTGCAATTAAATGCCCAGAGATGAATAAAGCTCAAGTGAGGACGTAAACGGTTAATGGGAAAAGTTAATTGTTGACCACGCAAGTATTACAAAAAGCTCGACATTTTTGCTGACCTCGTGTCGTCGTTTTTATCAGTTTGCAAAATCTCTGTCTAGTGAGTAGGTTTTGGCGTTTATTCCGAGAGTCCTATGGATATTCTGTCAGTGTGATAGTGGCAAAGATAGCGTCAGCGGTTTTGTGTATGAGAGAGCTGTATGTGTGTGAGTACAGATGGTCACTATGGTCCCGATATGTACCTCCGGAGGGCTACTCGTATTCGGCTATTGCGAGTATCGATTGAACATTTATTCTTGTTTCTAGTCAGTCACAAGTTGATTTTTACTGTCTACCCGCAGGCCCACGGATGAAAACGAAGAGAAAGGTGTAAGTACCGGGACCAGGAAGATGTCAGCGCTTGTGCATCTTCTACTGCTATTTTCACGGGGTAAAACCAGTTAAACAATTAAGCACGTCTAGTTAAATAAAGAGATTGGCTATAAATAGTCCTCATATAATCAAACCACTCGCCAGTTCACTTATCACCTGTTAACCCAACACCTACGTAGTCAATCCGCGGATCCAGGCATGCAGGAGGAAACAATTAGTCAATTGGATAAATACCGCTGGCGACGAATGCGCTGAGAAACGCATCTGCCTGCCGCCAAGAAGCTATTAGCGCTGTGGCTATTTCCCATCAATTAACTTGTAAGGGCAGACATGGAGTTCTATTTTCCACAGTATAATCGAGCAAACAGGCAGTTCTAGCATTTTAGTGGCTCTTCAACACCCCACTTGCTCATAAACAGTCGCATGGGCCGGCGCATATAGAGCGTGTTCCTGGCTGTATCCTGGCTAATCCGTGTCTATAGCACCACCTTTATATTCATAAATATGACCAAGCAGGTATAGCACCACCTTTATATTCATAAACATGACCGAGCAGGTACCTCTCGCTTCCATGCACCTCATGAAGGTGACAGCTATGCCGTCACGTTTCGTACGGTCTGTCGTCGTCAGTAGTCGGTGGAGTTGGAAGAGAGGAGGAAAGGAGACAACGCATCTTCTTGACAATAATGCTAATGTATCTGGGCGTCGCTCGGTAGTGGTCAGAGTCTCCGATTACTCGTTTGCCACCATATTTTATAAGAACTATCTGCGGACGTATTACAGTGTGTGCTCGACACAACCAATCGAATCGGGAATCGGCTGCAGGACCGACGCAGCGTAAAGTGCTCTCCAAGTCACGGACGTATTACCACCAACTTCAACTTTCATGAGATGACTCAAACTTGTTACATTTTATTTTGTTAGAAGACCGAGCTTACAACTTGATCAGGAAGTATTCAAATAAGTCTTGCAAATACTATAAAGGTGTACATGTGCGAGAGCATGGACATCTTCCCCCCGACATAATTAGAGGAAATTACCTCTCCTCTACAGTGTATGACACAATCATTTTAGAGACGACGTACATTTGTTAATGTGCAAACCCTCGGTAACTTCTGCGACGTAGTTATCGGCAGTTCCGCTACGTAGTTCAGTTGTACGCACCGCTGCGCCGCTCGGGTTACGCTTGCGTCCCATGAGTATTAGCTTCGACTATCCGATGACATTGATTCACTATCATCATCGAGTTCGTAGTCACTTACAGCCAAATCGGCCTGTCACGACATTCTATTACACAATGCCAGCCTGAAGTGTGACAACTCTTAGCTATGGAGTCGTGCTTCAGTTGAAGGAGGCAGAAAAGATGTATAAACTTCGGTTATGACGATGTTTATGGGCGTAGGTAGCCACTAAAACACCTACTGCTCGTTTTATCCCTTACACTTTCAAAAGTAAAGTATTAAAGACTGAGATCAGAATATAATGTGATGTTTGGTTAATTATTGTCGTGCTGTTGCATGTTCTATGTCCGATGATAATGATCTGCATTGTCAGAGTAGGAATAAGCTCCTTCATCTGTAATGTGTTTTATTATTTGACATCACGCTTTACAAGCAAGCACGAGAGGATGTAGCCACGATGTTCTTCCTGTTGCTTTCTCTCCAAACGATAGAACACAGCTGTCACACTGCGGCGATATCGTGTGTGAGAGAGGCACCCCGTGCTGCCGTACTTTCCTCTGCAATACTGCGTGGCACTACGTCGTACTTGCTCCTTTATGTCAGGAGATGGAGGGTCCCATATGATGAATTTACCAAGATATACTACACAGGAAATAATCCGGGCCACCCGCTACCTTGGCACTCTGATACGATTTTCTCAAAAATTATAAAACTTATAGTTACTAAAGTTATACTTACAGTAATTGCATTCCGCGACGATTAAAATTATTGAAAAATCATTGAGATTAATCAATTTATTAAGTTTTTATTATGTATTTTACAATGAAGAGTCTTATTACAGTTGCGTTAATGTTGCTAATGAAAAATTGAAAGAATCATTTAAAAAGGAAAATAAAAGAAAAGAAGTTAAAAAAGATTTTAGTCAGTATTCAGTATTTCCTGCTCTTGCTCGGGTAACTGATAGCAGCCTCATATTCACCGGTCTCAACAGCCAGAACCTTGAGTAGTTGCATTCCACTCCTCTTTAATTAAGATTCTTAACTGGTGAAGGCTTGTTGGATTCATAAGTGCTCAATTGGATTCAAGCCCAGACTTCGAGCCGGCCAGTCCATCATTCGAGTGCAGACGTCACGTAGGCCTTGCTTCACCTCATCTCATCACAAGTGCAACATCTGGTCGTGCGTTATGATGCATCAACTGCTGTATTTTGCGCGACATGTCGTGCGTAAGGTATGACATGATCTGCGACTATTTCTACAGTGTAGCGATGTGATGTCAATCCACGTGAGTGGCTCCTCGAGTCGATGAAAAGTAACGCTGTACGTGCGGTTAACGATGCCGCTTATTCTTTATTACCGATCCCCCACAATGTGCAACAGTTTCCTCGATGCAACATTGAGATTAACGTTCTCCAGGGCGATAATTTACTCTTTGTCGTAGCTGACTTTCATACAGACTCAACTTGGCCTCATCAGTGAAGAGTACCTCGCCCCACTGATCTAACTTAAAATAGAGATTTCTGTGCTCTCAAGTGAATTCGAGACGTGCTTTACTGTGGGCTACTACTAATTGTGATGCTGTGGCTCTCTTTGAAATAAAGTTTTGTTTAGCAGGTCTCTCTCTGACGGTATCTTCGGCTTATGAGCACTTCATGAGCGTTCATGACCCTTGTTGGCCTCGAATAGCGTTGAGATAACGGTTTCGTAAAACATTAAGTTGATAACATCGAACATCTCGTCGTGATGGTGGTCGATCGAACACTCCAGTCTGTAGGTTGTACCGAAAACCTGCTGATTCGAAGTCTCCAAGCGTCCTCACATTGCGAAACGTCTGCTTTAAGTAGTGCCACAGCTTGAGTTGCTTCCTGAGGTGTCGGATCCATTAGGGACCAACGAAAAAAATTAACGGGTCTGGAACAAATGATGGACGACAACTAAAGAAATCTTAAGAAATATTCAACTACTCTCATTATCGTGAACTATTGTCAAAACAGAGAAAGTCGTTGGTGTTATGTTTGTTGATTGACTACAATGTAAACAGGTGGTACTTTAAAATAAATTTATAGTCATTTCAATCAACATGAAACGCAGTATTTGTGGATATAACTTTTATAGTTGTAATTTTTATACTTTTCGAGAAAATCTAATGAGAGTTTCAAGCTAACGGGCGGCCCGGTTTATTTGCTGTCCAGTGTAGTATCATCACGTTTCAGGTCCATCAGTGGACCAACAAAGGCAAGTAAATATCATTTCATTAATGATTAACATTAAACTGTCTGTAACAGCTTCCCAATCATATTGTTGTCGTAACTATAACCCAAAGCTTGGAGCCGAAACTTCGTCGCTGGCTGATTAATAACGCTCTGTACTGACACTACACAACTGAGAAGCCATAACACTATTCGTGCGATTCAAAACTTTTTACATTATGTTCACCCGATGTAACTTAGGTAACTTATGTTATGTTTAGCTTGGTTAGCCTATGTTAGCTTAGTTTGAAGGGACAGTTGCCCACCATGGTTCAAGCCTTGTCGTGACCTATGGCTTAGTAGTAGTAGCCTGGTGTGGACCCAGGCGAAGCCAATTGAATCCAGGGGGATCTTTGCACCCCTCTTATAAGAAGAGGGGGCTTAAAGATCAGGAGGAGGAATCGCTCTCGGTACCCCTCTTATAAGAAGAGGAGACCTAAGAGCAACAGGAGGTGGCGCTTTCGCGCACGGGCAAGGGACGAGGTTGGGAACCTCACCCCATTGCACTGTCCCAAAGTCGGTGGGTTTGTCCTATAGTGCTGGGCAACCCCATCTGTGGAGGTGGAGTTGGTCCCTTAGGGGGCTAACTAGCCGTCAAGGTGCCCTGATGATCGTTGTGCCGGGGCACCTCTCCAGCGGCGGCACTGATGGCACTCGCGGTGGCTTTTTGTGGGTATTCGGCACTATCATGTGCCGCGAGTCCCACACACAACTGTATCCCACCCAGGGCCGGTGAAGGCGCGTAAATGCGTTTCCCCGCGTCAACAAAAAAAAAAGTGTGGAGAGACAAATAAATTTTGTTTTTGTAAAAGGTATTATTGTTGTGTTACGAACTTTTTTAACTCGTGACCTGGCGACTGGTAATGTAGGCTACACAATAACGCCATAAGTGATCGGTATACTTTTTTATCGAATAGGGGGGCAAACGAGATTCTTTTACGGCTACCGACGCCCATAAACATCCACATAATTACTATGCTGATGCGTTGCCGTCCTTTTCACCTCCCTCAATGGGCCACCGGCTACTCACAAACCGCACGAAACGCGGTACCGTATCAAGTGAACCAGAGGTACCTCCCCGATCGCGCCGGCACAATTCCGTTGCACAGGAGGATGTAGTGTCGTGCACCGGGCATGGCACTACCTCTTACTATCACAGTATTGTAATATACTGTCTCGGTGCCCCCTTTAAGGAGCGTATACACCCACTACTTTATTACGCATGCCACAATCCCGAGGTTTCAGAAGCTGCCATGGTCACAGGTGGACTGAGAACAGGTGACCCAATGTCACAAGTTTTTAAAAGTACAGGAACCTCAGGAACATATATACAAGTACACGAAATTTCTTACATTTCCTTAGCAGTTCCGATGAACGCAAAACTTGCTTATTGTATCTTGCAGTTGTGAGGTGTTTTTGATTTAACTGAGTCCCAGGCAAAAGGAAGGATCCAGGCTCCTTCTCTGTTGAAATTTCGTTATTTATAATTTCAATAACATTACGGACTATGGATTGATTCTGTGTTTCTTCTCGAGGATTTGTGCTTTATCAAATCGAATGTAATTACAGGGGCCAATCTCAGTGTGTTCGCAGACGGACAGATATATTGTAACGGACGGTGTTTGATACCAGCTAACTTGTTTTGTATGAGAATTCTGTTTGCCCCATATTACTTAAATAAACTTCAAGTAGTATTATTACAACATCTTCCTCTTGCACGAACCACACCACATAACGGTCTAACTTCTAAACTACTATACATGTGTTACATACATATACACCACAGAACCCCTCGACTCTAACGTGTAAAAATAACATATAATCTTCCTGCAGTCGGTATAAGCAACAGACTGACACGACCGGGGAGGTACATCTCGCTCGCATGACCCCGCCGTACATGTCGCCCATACTGTCGATGATATCGCCGTGAAGTGACCGCGGGGCTGTCGTGTTTGCCACTTGCAGCGTATCTGCATAGTAATCGTGCGGAAGTTTATGGCGGTCAGTAGTCATCAGATGACTCCTCACGTTTTTCACTCCCCCACCTCTCACGTTTGTCCCCCAATAATAAACAAGCACTTAGTGATACAGTACCGTAGTTGCAACAATAGCAACAATAGCAACACCTGCCGCTAACACAACAGCAACACGCGTTAGAATATTTGATATCAACATTTCACTAGGCGCTTTACTGAAATTTATTCAGATGCAACTACAATTGTTTGTGTGCAATTGTTGTTGTATTTACAACCTGGTCCTTTGTTATTGACATCCATACCCATTTTTTACGTGGTGGTATTATACTTTTTTTATTTCATCATCAGCTCTCATCGGTCTACTGCTGGACATTTGCCACTGTTTTGTTTACTAATTATTTTTATATATTAATAGCGTAAGCCGATCTGGTCCAAGTAATTATGGGTCATAAAAAATCAGTTATGAATATCTCGAGCTGTGCTCAGAAAATAATGAAGAGAAAGTACGATGTAAAGAAATAAATTATAAAATTTAATTAAATTATTATTTAGTGAGTAAATAATAATTTGCTGCTGCTAAAACATTTCAATTCTTTTTTATAAGGTTTCTAAGTTTATGAAAAATCTGTTAAAAGCCATTAAGCCCACGAAAGCTGCGCTAGCGACCCGCTAGTGTATAATAATCAAAAGCCACTTGGCCGTTTCAGGAATTTATGTGCCGAAACTTTTTTCTCGTAATACATGACACAATCAAGACAAGGCGGGTTATTTCCAAATACCGCCGCATTGTAGCGGACATGACGGCGAGCTTGATGAAATTTTTCTCGCACGTCACACCTGCGTGGAGTGAATGCTGCTTCTAATATGCTATACACGGTGGTTTCTTACGCCGACAATCGATCTCAAGGCAACTATTTATTTTTTGGCACAGAAAACAATTTTTATGTCCATTCAGTTTGTAATCTATAGTCGAGTTAAATTTCATCTAAATACGTTGAGTAGATATTATATTAAATAATCAAATACCGCACAATACGAAACTTATTGTACCTATCTATTGTCTCCTCTTTTCTAGCACAAACAAAAATATATTACTTTTCTTCCACACAACATGGACTCTTTTGGAATATACATTTAGCTGATATGGCGGCGTTTCTCCTAGGAATATACAAACGATTACTGTTATTCTTGTTAGGTAGTGTAGTTAGGTAAAGTGGGTCGCGGAGGTGCACGCCGCACAGTCATCAATGCGTCACCTGCAGTTAAACTGCGACTATAGAGTGTAGAGATACAGAAGACCAGCTTACATAGGGATAAGACGCAAAAAGTCAAAGGAAGAGCAGTAAACAATAGTTTCCACCCAATCTCAATCGATCAATCAAAATTTTGTATTTAACGACACGACGACTTGATACAAAGTAGCAGGGCTTAACAAATATATAATATTATATAGTACAAAATATATAATATTATATAGTACAAAATATATAATATTATATAGTACAAAATATATAATATTATCCCCCATGGCCTTGTGTATCACAAATTACAAAAGATCAACTAGTAAAGGTATATGGATATTCTGGACCCCGGCCTGACACATTTCTGGGCCCGTGGCTTTCGCAGACTTGACATCCGATTGTCAAGCCTACATCTAGCCAATCAGGTATTTGAGACAGGGACGCTATTTATGTTTTATATTGCACACTTTTTACACTCGGAGACGGCGCTCCTTCTAGCTGCACACTCCGTGACTGCCGATCAATGCAGCGCGAAAGTTCCACCGCATTGGCGTCGCTGCGGCGCTACAACACGTTCGCCGGTCGAAGAGTCGAGCTCGTCACCTACTTCACTAGTGTACATGAGGTGTCGCCGCTTGTCCCGTTTTTACACACATTTTAACCTGTGCAGGTGTGCAATTGGACCGGCACAGCGATATGGCACCGCTCGCTCAGACATGCGAGCAGTAGAGATATGGTGTTGCTCGTATTGGTTCTGAGTGGCGAGAGGGACACTGCAACCTCTGGTTGTTTGAATGTCGTATGAAAAGGATCATAACTATACATTTTTTATATTTAAGGGTACAAACGCCAGAGTCTTGATAATTAACAGCGCCCGACATCCACACAAATCTTATAAAGAATTATTGCGTTTCTTCTCTCCTCTCCAAAGGGTCCCCTCACACTCAGTCGCGTTGTCAAAACTAACCTAAAGACAGCTCATACGACCAAATACGTCTGTAGCAGGAAATGCAGAAGTTTAGAAAATATCAAAAATTGCCAATAAAAGTTGCAACATTGGGGACTAATTCTCCACCGTACCTCACAAAGCGAAGTGTTGTAGAAGGCGTGCCTATATATGTACAACATATATGTAGCCTCGAAAAACATCACCCTCCTTGTGACGCAGCCGGTTAATATAAACGTATCATAGTACTGTGCTCCCAACTCCCAACACAATAACAAAGAGATCATTGGTAGTGGCCCAACCAGTGGCCGGCGGCACCGCTAAGTAATTAGCGTTTAAACCTAGATACTTATACACTGCACAGAACACTACGACATTTTCATTACATATAGTACTTTCCATAGAAAAATAGGTCGTAAGATGTTATCTATAGCGTTTTATAGTGCGGGGAGAAATAGTACAATGACCAAACGTTATATTGTAAAACAAAACCGGACTGTTTTAATACATAATGTGCCCAACATCCCTTCTGTTGTAGAGACGAAAGCAGAGGACGTCGTTCCATACGTTTAAAGCTGTCTTAAACCATTGAGGCAGCGTCATTGAAAACAGCACATTTTCAGACTTCAGCCTGTAAAGTAACGCCGACATAATAACACAATGTCTGTGAGTGTTGTTAACGTATACCGACGTTACGTCGAAAGGAATTCCCTCGTGTCACGTCGTGTGTATCGCAACATCCATCGTGCTCGCTGACCAGGAGCGCATAGGGACGGCGGCAGCGCGCACGGACATGTGTCGGCTCGCTTTGGCATTACCGTCTGCATTGCTGCCAGAAGGAGTTCATCAGTTGCTTTGCTAGCGATCGGCCAGTCTTTGTTTCCGGAAACTGACATGCAGTGGCTAGCTGATACCCGCAGCCTTCTTGTTGAGATGCATATCTTTTGATTCAAACCGATTTCTAACAACGTACTACTCTGCTCGTTATAATCATGAACAATAAACACAAATGTCTGGAGCATACGGGCGTAGTTACGATGAGCACAATTCTGCCATCATGATCGGAGGTGATACAGATTTTGAAAAGTTCGCGATCACGACTTATGTATGGTAGGGGCTTCTTCGAAGCGTCTTAATACTGTAGAGGCATACAACTCTACTAGGGCCCTTCTAGGTTGAGCACTAACCGACTAACTTAGAACTATTTACCAAGGGAAAAATTTATGTTAAAGTATTTTATATTAAGCTCCTAACTAGTACATAAATGGTTCTAACTTAGACGGACGATTAATTATTTGTAACCGGGATCTGTGAAACCGAAATGAATTTACCAGCGATCCGTCCCACTTCGAACTTAAAAACACTGGTTGGGTTATTTCCTAAAAATATAATACACTAAACCTTACTCGGATATCGGTCTAACTATTAGTAAAAGCTGCAAGAAAATCCGTTGAGTAGAATTTGAGAAAATCGATCACATACAGACAGACAGCGTTGGGGACTTACAGGCCGTACGTCTATTAAAGTCCACAACTAAAGCTACGTAGGTACTAGGGCGTCATGACAACGTGGAGCTACTTCCGCGCTGCAGTTTTATAACTGGATAGAATGTAATTAGGTTATGCCGTGCACGAGCGGTTTATTGAACGGTATCGATACTCTACCATTAAATACCAGCAACATATTTAGCTTTACATTGTACAAAATACTTTACACGAAATTGGAACTTCGCAGTTGTAGTCTGCCGTTTAAGAGTTATGCGTGCCAGAGAAATGTGTGTACATACACATGTGTGTGTACATAATATGTATCTAACAACATGCATACTCATAAGTGCGGGAAAAATACAACACACTGGTGATAAAAATAATGAAAAGGAAACATTTTACTGTAACGCGGTTTAAACAGAATAAGGCGGGTTTTTACATAGGTATTTGTATGCTACCAAGTGCATCTAATGGATCCGTACACGAGGTAGTGTCAAGTCAAGTTCAACTCAACGGAACTGGCGAGTTGAACTGTGTGTCATTATGATTATTCTTTGTAATGTTGTCATTGCAGTCGAGACGGGCCGGGGGACGCAACGCAGCAGCGAAGTGCCTGTAGTGACTCTGTTCATGCTCTTCGTGCCTTTTAACTAAAGTAGAAAGACTCAACCGGAGGCTACGTGAAGATGAGCCACGTATCAGCACTAATGTATCGGTAGTCTTCGTCTCTAGACCCGTACGCGCGTTAGCTTCCGTGACATTAAAAACTGATCAAGGGCGAGCCGGAAAACGAAGGGTTCCGCATCTTAAAAAATATACAACAAACACCCAGGATGGACCCTTAAATAATTCACTTTTCCACTTTTTAACTTTTGCTATTATTACTAACTTACTAAATTATCAAAGATTGCACTTTTTATTTGGTATTTGCTGTTAGAGCGGCAGAAATACATCACATGCGAAAATTTCAACTGTCTGTCTATCACGGTGTCCCTTTACGGACACTTTACACTTTCGGTAAGGAACCCTAAAAACAAGTGAATCTGCGTGGCTTAAGTAGTGGTTAAGCATGCAGTGTATTTATTATTCATCCTCTTAATTAGTTCTGAACAAAAAATATTGAATAAAATTAAAAAATTTATTGCCTAGCATTAAGGTCTAAACTAGTTTAACATACAGTATGCATGAAGTGCCAACTGCCAACGAAAGCAATTATGAGGAATTTTGATCCGATGTCGCTTAGCAGACTACGGTACCGCATGACGACAGGTAGGCAAGCCCGTGCACGGGCTAATGAACGTTAAATAATCGAAAAGCACAAACATACTTTGTCAAATCATTGTGTATGGGATACGTATATGACTGCGGTTACACCCGCGGACTCCACGCCCAAAAGTGCACCCTTGGGGGTGGAGTTTCGTATACGACTTAGCGGATGCGTGCACCCTATAAGGAACCTACGTACTAAATTTCAAGTTTCGTATGTGTTAGAGTTTTCAAGATTTCGTGATAAATCAGTGGGTGATATTTTGTTTTTTATACATTAACACATACATTAAACGGTTACATGTCAGGCTAAACATGCCATATTTTTTGATGACACGGGTAAACGCATTTACTCGTTTTCACTAGCCCTGGGTGGGGTCCAATGGTGTGTGGGGCTCGCGGCACATCATAGTGACGAATACCCACAAACACCACCGCCAGTGCCATGAGTTCCGCCTTAGGCGAGGTGCCCCGGAACAACAAATCATCAGGGCACCTCGTCGGCTAGTATGACAAGGGTTGAACCGTGGTGGGGATACTACAATCACCAACGCTAGCCCGATTGGGCTAAGCACAATAAAATAACTGACAATTTATCGAGTCACGAATGTGGATGAACGAGACAAGACATGTGTACGGATCGTGACTTATAGCGCTCCGTTCGCTCTGCCCACTCCGCAAGGGATCTAGCTTGAAGATGTGCTGTTGTCCCTTTCAATGACGGCCAAAGCAGTTCAGTCTCCGCTACACTTAGTTTACTATCGAACTGACCGTCTCAGAGATCTCGCTTGGTCTTCTGCGGTATCTACTTTTGTAGTAGGGGGAAAGCGGGTGTCCGAGCGTTTAAGTGACAACGGTAGCCACGAAAATGTAGGTTATAAACAGGCAGCTGTGGCGAGGAAGGCAAGTTAACTGATAACATCACGAGCAGAAGCCTCCAGTGCTCGTCCTACATTGCTAGTTAGGTTCGGCATAAGGCCTCGTTACGCGAGCTCAACCCGCTGTTGATCGGTCAAGTGCTTCATGCCCTGGAGTCACTACCTGCTTTGTTTACTGACTTACTTCACCGCCAGAATATTCAATATGAATCATTGTGTGTGTGTGTAAGAGGTAATGCCTCATTGCAGTTGCAGCCGAATTGAGTCGGCACGACAGGTACTTCTCGCTCTAATTAGGCGACAGCTATGTTGTGGGCGTTTTGTGCGGATTGTGAATAGCCGGTGGCCCATCGTGAGGGTGAAATGAAGGAAAGCAGCGCATTTGCGGGTCTGCGCAGACGCATATAAATTTTGTCTTGAGTACAAGCAAGTAAACAAATAAGAAATATAAAGTGGAGACGAGGTAACTCTGAGATCGTATGCCTATTATATGTATTCTTTACTTATCATCAGATCTACATTATTTTTTCAGAAATTAATTATTTTATAACTTTTCATCGCGCATGAGCAAATTATAATAATTATACTATACTAGTTGTTACCCGCGACTTCGCTCGCGTGGACTACAGACAAAAGCACGAGATGAAATTTATTTCTACAGCCTATGTGTTATTCTGGTGTATGAACTATATTCTTGTAAAGGTATATTAAAACCCATTCAGTAGTCGCGTATGTAACATTACTCAGTGGGATAACATTGTTCTTAAGTTCTCTCGATGTTTGTCGTGTTGTCTTAACAAAGAACTCTGTCGTAACAACTGTTCCCATAGCTCACTGCAAAACATTTATTTATGTCTACGCGAATGTTACTCACTACAATAAAACTATCTGCCCTGCGTTCCAGAAGCTTCACAGCAACCCACGGCCACGGGTAGACTGACACCCGCGATAAAATCCGTAAAAATAGTTTTATTGTAATGCAACACATCCGCCTCGCTAATAATAATAATGTCGAGCTACCCGAATTGCGGCTTCAGCGGCCGTCACCATCCGCGCGGGACATTATAGTGCTCACGTATTCGCGCAGGTACTCGTACACTCCTTACTCCCTCACTATCCTGCTTCGATGGGACGGCAATCCGACACGACCGAAGAGAGATCATACCCAGGACCGACGGCTTAATGTGCTCACCGAGGTGGTGTGCCTGCCCCGTGGTACACCGCCAACTGCCTACCTCCGGACAGTTATGAAAATTTGATAAATCCTAATTTGTACGGTCGGACCGGCCACAGACGGGAGGACCCGGGATTCGTGCCCGGGACCTCCCGTCTGTGGCCGACCACGCTCACCACTAGAGCACGAGGCGGTAAGTACTTGTACTGCATCTTACGTGTACATGAGTCAGCCTCCGCCCAATAAGCACGTTACGTAATGCGACTCAAGGTTGAAAATTATCTGCCGGTAAATAAGCCTTGACAATGAATGTTGGCACTGGTTGCTGACAACGGCGATACAACACGACCTTTTAAAACACATTAATACGTTTTTGGATATAACCGAAATTATTTTGATGATACGTTCAAGTGTACCACTATTAAGTTTATGGTCGTATTTGGCGATGGAACATTAAGAGAAGCAATATTTTTACTCGACTGCTTCAGAAAGAGGGCAATGTTTTTCGTGTGTATGTACCTGTATGTATGTTGATTTTTTTCGTCCTAATCCCAAACGACGGATTTCGACATTTGTGTACATGCCATGTCATATAGCGGTTAAGTGCGAGTCCGACTGGCGTACAAATGATTCCGTACCATAATCGATACAATGAGACGTTGTTTGTTTGGGAGCTCCCTTAAACATGATATAATGTATTCCAAATGTTTTAGTACTTGTTGTTATAGCACCAAAAGAAATACAAAATCTGTGAAAATAACTATCTAAGTATCATGGAACACGAGTTACATACAGCCTTTGGACAGAGAGGCGGACACCGGAGTCTTACTAATAAGGGTCCCGTTTTTACTCTTTGGGTTGGGAACCCTAGAAAGCATCCTCTCACAAAAACACACATATAAACATCACGAGCTATTACCAGCAGCGATGTAATTGCTTCCTCCATACCAGCAATCGTAATACTCATAGAATGCACAGTAATGACCCTCTGCTCGTTTCGCCCGGTTCCCGGGAATGACCGCTGTAATGATGTTCCTCTACGTGTTCACCTGTTGTGTAATGACACTTGACTCTTTATATTGTTCTTTAGTTTGTATTCAGTCTACAATGACATGTCGATCTGGGCTGTTCTTATTAAGGACTAAGGAATTATGATTTAAGCAATTTTTGGTATATGGCTTATGGAACAATATTTTCCTTTTTCATGAGTATCTTTAGCTTAGTTTTTAATGTCTCTTATACCTACTATAAAAAAAGGGCAAATGAGCAACCGATCCTTACGATAACTAACAATGATTGTTACAAGGACGTAATGGCCTACTCTCTAATGGGCCACAGGAAGCTCGCAAACCACACGAAATTCTAGGGCATGATTTTGCGTCATGCAGTATCATGTGAGCAAGAGGTACCTCCCCGTCGTGTATCTCTCTTTTTCTGTTACTATGACTTGCAGTTATCCGCTTAAACCTTTCTCGGGGATAGCCCTCCATCCATGGGTGAAAAAAAATCAAAGGTATAACACACAACAAGGCACTACAAGCACTTGTAATTTTCCGCTTATAGTACCTTCTAACTGACACACGCTACTGATGATGGTGAACGCTAACAACCAACGGGTGTCATCAACCGTTTGCCCCATTTATATAGAAGGCTCCGCGCGCTCCGAACTAGGTCAGCACCAGACAGAGAAGCTGTCTGCGAATCTGTTCAAGTGAAACTTTTACGGCCGGTTATAACAGCATCAAATGAATGAAATTTAAACTGATTTTGAAAGATTATAGTCAATATTTTTGCTTATAAGCTCCGTAAACCCTTATACCAACTAAAAATACCTTATAGAAGAACAACTAAAAGGCACCGCCAGTGAGGGTTATCTGCACTTCCAAGCAACTAGAGCTCGTAATACAGTTGTGACGTTTCGTTTATACTTGACTACGGCCCAATGGTTCAATCTGTGTGACTCCCATTCTTTAGGTCATAGCGTTCTGATATATAGCTTATAACCATTCAAATTAATTAACCTTTCACACACAAAAATATTTATTCAAATCCGACAAGAACTTAAAGAGATTAGTGCATTTAAACCAGCTTTAGCACTATTGTATAAACGTAGTAGTATAGATTAGATTTATCTACAAATCTCTATTATAGAATACAGAAATGTTAATTCCGACATTAATTTACCAATTTCCGGATGCGTTTCTTTAATTATTGCACTATGAGTTATTGCTGGCACCGGCACGTAACTCAAGCGCCGACTGATGGTTGGTGGGGTTACTTGCAAGTACGACTGGTGGACCAATCACAACTGCCGCCAGACGCGCGACCCTCCCGCGGCCCGTCCTCACCCCTAGGATACCGTATTTCCCTCTCCGTGCCGGGACTTATACTCCTTGTCAAGTTGCATAATTCATTCAAGGTGAAACAGAAGATTCGGCTACCGTGCGATCGCATAGAAAATCTTTAAATGAACGTCTGTATTACTTGATTACGTTTATTTAGAATTATGTTTTTTATGTGCTTTAAGTGGTTGCAGACCTTATTAGACGTGAATTTAAGCTTGACAATTCTAAGCGTTCCTAAGAAAGAGATCCTGCTGCGTTTTCTTTTGAGTTAACCCTAAAAATATTGAAACATGTAAACAGATCAGATCTTATCTAAACGAAAAAGGGAATTTTAAAGTATTAACACAGTCGCAGTTTTCGCGTCAGAGAAAAACGTGAAAACTCCAGCAATTCGATTGTGGCCAAAGAAAAACGACTCCTCAATTATCTAAAAAGAAAAAACCTTTCATATTCCTTTATTGAAAAAGTTTTACATGGGTTTGTGTACTTTACACATAAAAATGTTTCATGTCTGAGAAACGAACATGGATGTAGCCACGATGAGGTCTACAATATGTAGAAATAAGTTACAGGTAGTTTCGTTGAAATAAATAAAACTTTCAACTTCACCTTTTACAATCCTTCTTCTCTTTTTCGGGGTAATTTAGTTTTTTTCTGTAACATAATTTTCTACAGGCACACGTGTCGCAAAATGTTGTAAGTACAATTTCATTTTTTATACCGTCGTTGGAACGTAATTCGGCAATTAGAACGTGGGTTTACTATAATTGTACAGTTTAACACGACCCCAGGGTACATTCCTTTGTTATGCTTAAAAGCTTGAACACACGCTTAGAACAATGCGAGCTTTTTAAAAGCTCTCGCATGATGTATCGACTATACTTAATTAGATTCTTTAAAATAATAGTTCATTGCTTCGGTAAAACCTCATTAAATGATAATATAACGGTATTTTTTATATTGTACCTTCTTGATGATAACTTTCATTATCATCTGCGGCCTCTAGCTGGTCTACTGAAGAGAGGCCTCTTTTAAAATCTTAGTCCACTCACCGCCTCATCTAACTGCGACAAGCTACATGGTGATCACCATAGGTGATGACTACCGCCCAAAATTCTGATACAGGGAATATAATCAAGACGTATTCTTTTCTTTCCCACGAAAACTTGTAAAAAAATGGTATTGGGCACTACGTTTCGTAATGACAATTATTGAGATGTTAGTACCTATAGTAACGACTACACATTGGAGTGACGAGACGATCAATTATATGTTAAAATAAAGTAATTACAACCTGGCGTTCAATCATTTCGCAATGATTGAACGCTAGGTTGTAATTACTTTACGACTTCTTAATAAGTAAAGTTTGCCGAGTCAGACAGTTATTGCCCATATAGAAGTCATTGCATATAACATACAGGCAAGCGGCAGGAAGGCAGATCCGAACGCCGAATTACCTGGCAACAAAGAGGAGACATAAAAAAATGGAATAAACATTAAAAAAAAGATGGGAGTGCCCTATCTGCAACGCAGGCCAATCGGGCCGGCGCGGTGTGGGAGCCCCAATGGCATTGCCGTGAAATATGATGAAAATATTAATGGAAATCTTATGGAAATAGAATATATTACTTTAATGTTCCTTTTGTCTGGGTTCCCCCTGCCTAGCCCTATAGAGAACTGGCGTGAAGATGTGTGTATATTTATGCAAATTATACAAAAATACTCCTTGGCAACAATATATTATTGTACTACTACCACCGGGCCAACCCTAGCCGTGACCCGAGAAGGACCGGGATGCCATTCCTCCGGGTGGTCGCCTGAGAAGATAGGGTAAGGGGGGCAACGCGTCTGCACAGCTTGTTGTTGTGCGGATCCTTATACGGAGACTTCGACTGCTTAACTGTCCTCTATAATACGACAAAGTCGCAGATAATTAGAGGTGACCGCTGTAGACGAATTTCGGCTAGAAGGCATTGTTATTATGGTGTTGTGCGTGTGTGTGTTAGATTAGTATTTACATAATTGCGGCGGCACATGGCCATAAAACTAATTGTAATATGGCGTGCATATAATTACAAGTGTGTATTGGGCATGTGTGTCTGACATAAATTATTTATGTAGTGCCTTGTGGTTGAAATTGCTTTACACTTCTTGCTGGTCGTGACAACCCGAACTGACAACAGCAACACAATTTTGATTATATCGCCTATGTCTGCAAACCTGACTCTGACTTACACCAAGAGGTTCTAGCATTTGTGATCTTTGTATACACAGTGGTTTCAGCAAGAGGTAGTTTTGGCATGAGTTGCAGCAGCTGAATAGGGCTAGCCCGGCCGGGGAGGTACCTCTCGCTCACATGTTTCGTACGGTCTGTGAGTAGCCGGCGGCACATTTGTGAGCGACGGGATGGATGACAGCAACGCATCTGCATCAATGTGCGGATTTTACTAGTTGTCGATGTTCAACAAATTGTTTCGGAATGCTTGTTTGACCCAATGTTGTTTTGTTGGAAATTGAAAATTCCTAATAACACTTCGAACCCGGAACGTCACATCTGTGGTGTATGCTCACTGCTGGACCACGAGGCTGTCATTATATTTATTATCATTGCCTATCGAAGTAGAGGACATACATGCAACTGTTTTTCTATATTTACAAAATCAATTCCTCCAAGTGTAGTGTGCTGCCACCAAAGGATGGAAGATGCGAAAGAATATATAAGTGGCTTAACTTTCTTCTACAATTAAAGAGGTGCCAAATGTCGATCGAAAGGTACAAGAGAAGGGAGGGGTTTAATTTAATACATCGCTAGCTGACCCGGTCACGCCTTGGTGTGGCTGCCACAATCGACATAAAATATAGCCTATATTTCAATTAGGACTAAACTACACACGTAAGCCAAAATTTCATTTAAATTGGTCTAGTAGCATGAGTGTCTATAGCGGACAAACACAGTGACATAGTTACATTTCTTTAACACGTGATCTACCTTAAATAACCTGATTTTTTTCAGTGCATAGACGGAAATAGGTCAAAATTACCAGATTTGCTGTTCCAATATACAGTGTTTTTTAAAAGACACTGTACAAAACAACAGAGCGTATACAATTTTCAATTCTAGTTCTACATAAAAAAAATAGGTAAAATTTGACGGACTTTGTAATACATACTATACGGCTACTCGTGCTCGACGGGCGGCCGCTACTCTCTCGCACAGCTAACGCGCCAGTGGTCTTTGACCTTTGGACGCGCGAATTTGTACCGGTTTCATGTAGGGTACATAAGCAATATTCACGTTTTTTTGGTTACCATATGTAACGAATTCACATTTTATATAAAATCAATAAAGAAAATTAAAAGCTTTTGTCTAAGAACCTAAAATCATAATAGACTTTGTCATATAACTTCTGTAGAGAGCTTTTAGAAATATAGCTCGTTCACTTACCTAATCACAAAATGTTAACAAAGCGAGCTGTATTCGAATCCAGAATCAATATCGCGATATCCCTTGTCTTGGGCCACACCAAGTAACACAGGACACGCTTTCATTGCGCGTCCCGACCGGTTCTCGGATCGGACCCGTTCGCCCACGTCCACAGCACCATACGCCCTCACTTGTTGACAATGAAACATTGACGCTCGCCGCTCGGCCGCGGAGTCGTTACTTTACTAAATCGACTAGAATATACGCTGAGGAAGGTTTCATAGGAATAAAATTAGAATTTCTATTCTTTAGGGTTCTGTGATATTTGGGAAAATAATAATACGCCTTCGATCCACTCGTACATTCGAATCCCGGTTTTACAACGAACCTCATTAAGGAGTGCAAATTAATTATTTAGCCACCCTCACATAATACACATTTCATCGTCATCATCATCAATATCAGCCTTTATCGGTCTACTGCTGGACATAATTCTATTTCAATGAACGCCAAGACGACCGATCTCCTGCTACTCGCATCCATTCCGGAACTGCTACTGCACGGTGATCGTCTTTCCACTTGGTGAACGGTCGACCAACACTTATTTTTCCTAAACGCGGCCTCCACTCAAGAACCTTACAGGCCCATCTGCATTCTGTTCTTCTGAGTGTGTGACCAGCCCATTCAGCCAGCCTATTCGTCGCGTGATATTCTTACTTATTTACAAATTCTGTATTTGTTGAAGACTTTTGTCTTCAAACTCTGCGGTATAGGCGACGCGAGAAAGTGACGAAGCTTCCGGAATGTTGCCCCGCCCAACCAAATCCTTCTATCAACTTCCTTCTCGAAGTTATGTCTTCCTAATTGTAATAGTTACTCGAGGTACACGTATTCGTCAACGACTCAGAGAATAGCACCATCGACGTTGACCGGTCTAGGGAGAACGTGTTCGTTGAACTTGACCTTTGTCTTGTCCAAGTTCATCCTAAGGCCAATACGTCGACAGGATTCATTTAGGCTGTGCAACATTTCCTGCAGCTCTCCACCGATTCAGCAAACACAGCGATATCGTCGGCGAAACGAAGATGTGAGAGGTACTCACCGTTAATATTTATGCCGCATTCTGACCAGTTTAAAGTATTAAAGACGTTCTCCAAAGTATTATTGAACAGTTTCGGGAGAACGACATCGCCCTGTCGCACGCCTCGATGCAGTTGAATTGGCCTTGTTTGACCTCCCAGAAACAGAACGGACATAAAAGCAGCGTCATACAATGTTCTCAGTACTTTGACGTATCGCCAATCGACCTGACATCGCTGTAAAGCTTCCTGAAGAGCCCAGGATTCTACAGAGTCAAACGCTTTTTCATAGTCCACAAAGGCAAGGCACAGCGGTTGATTGTACTCATGTGTCTTTTGTACAACTTGCCTTATGATGAAAATGTGGTCCATGGTGCTAAATCCTCTGTGAAACTCAGCCTGCTCCGGTGGCTGAAATTCGAAAAGCTTTGTGGTGAGACGATTCGTGAAGACTCTTGAGAACAACTTGTAAATATGGTCGAAAAGTGAAATTGGTCCGTAATTTTGAAGAAGTGATTTGTCACCCTTCTTATAAAACAAAACAACGTCACTCCCAAGCCATGTCTTGGGAGGTACGCTCCGTTGAAGGACAAAAATAAAAATCTTATTTAGCTGTCTTGATACAGGTTCGCCTCCTGCTTCAAGAAGCTCGACTGTAATTCCGTCCTTCCCCCTTTAAGCTGCGCAAGAGCTAGGCTAGTCTCACTGAAGCTGACGTCCGGAGGATCGCCTTAGAAATGTCGTGTCAGGCTGGCACGCGGATCGTTGTTCAGGGTATCGGGATGAAGAGTGTGCGACGTATATAACTTGCAACAGAAAGCTTCGATCTCAGATAAGATTTCAGGCTGAGAAGAAACGGTAACCCCAGAATCAGTCCTAAACTTTGTCAGATGACTTCTTCCAAGCTTCTCCACAAAAATCTTCGACCCTCTATTCTGCTCAATCGCTTTGGTAATCCGTTGCGTATTTGAGCATTAAATTCACCACTTTGGCATTAAAGCTCCTCATAACAACATTAAAGTGGGCCTTACAGGTGTTATGTAAGGCCTTTTAGACATCCTCATAAGTTGCCTCCACGTCGTCGTCTGAATGTGCCGAGGTTGGTGCGTATACTTGTATCACTTTGAGGCTGTACCTCTTAGTGAGTCTAAGTAAGAGATACGACACCCTACTCGACACACTATAGAGGTTCAGACCATGTTGCCTACGAGGGACTTATTCACGAGGAATCCGACGCCGCCTTGTGTCGGCTTCCCTGAATGGGAAAAAGTCACCCGATAGCAAAGTTATGGTGTCTTCACCTTGTCTTCGGACTTCGCATAAGCTCATAAAGTGCCATCGGATTTTCCCCAGTTCCACCGCTAGCTCAACTACGTGGTTATCGAAGCGTTCGACCGTTATACGTAGCCAGGTCAAATCGATGGTAGCAATCCGTATCCGGTTGGTGCTCCCGTCTACTTCACTGTCACTATGAAGGAGACCTGACACCAAACAACCAGGTCGCTGAAGCCCCCTAGAACGTAAAGGCTATAGCCCTTTGACGACTTTTCCGACTCAGTTTGAGGGTGGGGGTATTCTTAGGCACCCCCATACAGCAAATTACATTTAGAACAACATATATTACAGGTTCCTTCAATGCATAACACTTATAGTATATGAAGTCCGTCTGTTATATCACAGAAAAAATTTAGTGACCTTACATTTGTAACATACAAATGTAAGTTTCGTATGCTCTGGCATGGAGCCCTCGGCGTGCCAGCTCGCCTCGTGCTTGATTACTCTTATATATTGGGAAGACAGCCGGGCGAACCGGATGTAGTCAAGTAGGGACGTTCACAGATATATGAGTGTACCATATAACTAAACACATGGACGTGACAACGAAGCCATCACTTCATGCGGGTGTTATCAGTGAGAGGTACTTGCCCGCGCGTGACGATTCAGTAACAATGCAGCAATGTCTATTACAAGTTCTCAGAGGATTACACTAATTTATTATACCTGAAAAGTAGCGTGATTAAAGATGTAGAAAAAGGAACACAGGTGGGATGATTATTAATCCTATTACAGAGGATACGATACGATTGTCAGCACATAAACTGTTAAAAAGTGCAAGTACTGTCAAACACACAAGTGTCTATGGGTCGCAGGTGCCGAGTGCATAACAATAACATATTTTGAAATATATTTCAGACGTTTGTCGACCAAAAAAGCTTAAAACTACTGAGCACATAACAACGGAAGAAATGACGACATGGCACCATATGGGTAAGGTATCCCTAAGAGCTGCCATGATCACTCTCGCTGTCATGATAAAACAACAAACGACTGGATTTAGAAGTCGAGGCGTATCCGCAATGATCGGTGTCCTAATATGATAACATGTAATAATTTTAGTTGTGTACTTAGTCCAATTCTAGCGGACTAATCTTCAATGTGCCCTATTGCTGACAAGTGCAGGACAGGCGGCTCATGACAACCGTAGGTTTTAGTGGGTATTCGGGTTAATCCGTGAGTCCCACACTCCCACCCAGTTTCGGTGGCAGTGCGTAAATGCATTTTCAACAATAAAATAAAGGTAAATCTTTAGCTGTTAATCTTGATAAAACAACATGTTAACTGTTAACTGGTAACTCCGTTCCATCAAACAATAAACCTAAGTTATCGCAGTACACAGCATATACTCTGTGTATAGCGCCTTATGAGAACAAGTGGCCAGACGCAGTAAATAGGCGACAAATCATATTGCCAGCCCCACTGTATAACTTGACCCACTACAGCTAGACGGGACAGAGCCGCTGGTGATTCAGTGCATTAGCCTCTTCTTGCACTACTGGGGACTCACTTTTCATGAGTATTTATTGCGTTCACTTCGAATGGGGAGGGTAGAACCAGGGTATCATACACATTTTATAATCTTGCATTACAATATTGAATTAATAAGAGAATATGATCTCTCAGTTATCACATATCCTCCACATATTATTTAGAAATAATTTTCAAATTCAAAATATATATTATTCTTCGTCACAGACCGATCGTGAAGGTTCTCGTATTTTTTAAAGCAGCCATTCGTTAAAAAGAAAAATTACAAAATTACGACTCGCATAAAATTGAGGACGCAAATGTCCTTAATTCTATTCATTTCCTTTGTTTTTTTTTCCACGCAAGAAAAACGTATTTAATTTATGTCTGTGGTATCTAGATGATTAGTATTCCTGTCTTTGCTAATTATTATTACAATACATTTGATAGCTTCATCGCGATGATAATTCTAAGATATCAAACTCGATCAGTATGTAAATGCAGCCAGTGTTCGTTCAAGTTAAACTTTAAAACTTGTCAGCAAAACTAAACTCGTGTTATAACATCATAATAATTTACATGAGTTCACAGGCACATCGAAAGGGAATGTTCTGTGTGATTAGTGCAAATATTGTAAATAAGGTTAAAATGATCGCACAGGTGTGAAGGTACAACATTGAAAGAATTCTGTTAGATGTGCAAGTGCATTAGTGTGTGACAAGTTCGTGCACGAGTTACACGCGACAACGGCACACCTTCACACTACATCCCTAATGTGGATGTAAAGATGGTTTAAAAGAGAACCGAGTGACAGGAAGAGGTAGTGCCATGCTGCATAGGAGGATGTAGTGTCATGCACAATGCATGGCACTACATCCTCCTATGCAACGGAATTGGGCCGGCACGACCGGGGAGGTACCTCTATCACTACCACATAATATCGCCATAAATGACATCTTCAGTGTCGTGTGTCGGGCGTCGGTAGTCGTAAAATTGCTCCTTTGCCCCCTATTCTATAAAAAGAAACATGTTACGATCCTTACACATTTATCTTACTTCCGCCACATTCATTGTTATTTTTATATAAAAACCGGCATCAGGATCGTACAGGAAAATGATGCCCCATTGAAGGGGAGTAGAAAAGGAGTCATTTGCATGACATCGATAATGCGGATGTCCATGGGCGTCGGTATTCGCAGAAGGCTGTGATTTCTCGTTTGGCCCCCTATACTATATAAAAGAGATCAGTATCAGAACACCATAACACGCGGCACATAAACGCGCGTCACCGTAACACAAGTGCGCACATGCCCCTGGCACGGGCCTGCCGCGACAGGCGCGCCCGACCCGTCCGCCCGCGACCACTGACTCCTATACGACTTGTTCTTTAAATAATAGTGGCGTCACTTTTATACGGATGTGCCCCAGTAGGGCCATCAGGTTTATATGTGTCTGATTCAAACAGCACAAGGCGATAGGGTTTTACATCGCAGGGCGGATTTCTCTCCCACAAAAAGTTTGTTTAAAAGATTATCTTAACTTTTAGTCCGTTTAGTATGTCGAATTTGGTAAATAGCCAGAATATAATCAAGAATTTATCAACATAATTAAACAGAAACTTTAATGAACGTAAGCCCGCCGTCGACGTCGCATCGGATTTTTATTATACAATAGGGGGGCAAACGAGCAATCGGGCACTTTCACTACTACCGACGCTCATGAATATTCACATAATTACTATGGCGATGCGTTGCCCTCCTTCCGCCCCCCCCC
>JAFELO010000301.1:799048-823331 GCA_017140195.1 Eumaeus atala
CCCCCCCCCCCCCCCCATGGGCCGACGGCTACTCACAAACCAGACGAAAGGCGACACTGAAGATGTCGCTTTACGGCGGTATTATGTGTGCGAGAGGTACCTCCCCGGTCGTGCCGGACCAATTCCGCTGCGGTGTAGCATGGCACTACCTCTTGCGAAAATTCCATTGATTTGTGGACCCAGTTTCAATAATAGTTAGGTGCACTACAGAAGATCTAGCATCACACCGCCGTTTCAGCCACACGACTCCGGTCCTATGTGTCGCAGCATTGTGGTAAATTGTCTACAGCCTACCGCGATAAATGCACCAAAACAAAGAAATGTTCAAAACAATCCAACACTAGAGCCTTATAATATGTATATAAAATTTTGTTTAAAAAATAAAATGTGTTAGAGAAAAGAAGCTGTCCAAACGCCCCAGTTTAAATATAAACGTTTAGATTAGTGACATTTTCATTATAATTAAGTGTGTACGAATCATTGGCGAAGCTTATGTCATCACATAAGATAGCTTCGCCGTGTTAAGACGGTTTTGCGCGAAATTTTTTTGCAAAGCCAGTCCAAGTTTACTCAAAAGTGACGTCAAAACGTACCTTACCTCCGCCTTGACACCTACGAGCATTTCGGTGTCATATTATAAAATAATTTCAGTTTTTTTGCATTAAAACTAGTTTTATTGCTGTTAAATGTTAGAAAATAATGTTAGAAAATAATAGAAATAACATTAGGCAGATAATATAGAATGGGAGTATAAAATCTGTCGGTATGTATAATATGCAACATATCTGTACGAGCGGGGAGGTACCTCTATCATTACCGCATAATATCGCCATAGATGACATCTTTACTGTCGCGTGTCTTGTGTCAGTGTCTCGCCCACTTAATACCGCCGTAAAGTTACACCTACGGTGTCGCGTTTCGTGCGGTTGTGAGTATACGGTGGCCCATTTGTGGGGGGGGGGTGTTTAAAAGGAGGGCAACACATCGGCATAATTATGCTGATGTTCATGGGCGTCGGTAGTCGTTGACAGGCGCCGATTTTTAGATTGTATCTTTCTTCTATAAAAAATTGTTTCTTGTACGGGTATCTACTGGCGCTGGAACTTCCGAACACAGCCGGCCCCGGATTGGTGCAATTGGCAAAGAATCGGCGGTCATCCATCGATCCAGCAGTGGGAGCACGTGGAACAGAAATAAACCCTAGTGACACTCCTCACACCCCGACACGGGTACACGCGAGATCGACGTAAAACAATATAACAATTTGACGCACGACATGAGGGATGTAGCTGTGGACACACGCCGGGCTAATGGATGAATTCGTTAATTAAATTCATTATTAATTATGGCGCAGGGAGTGTTTTTCGCGATTGAAATTTAACATTTTATCATGAAGCTTTAACATAAACTACAGTTAACATTACTAGTCGCACACGATTGCAAAAGCAAAGGTGAAGTCTTTCGCGTGTCAAAGTTTTTACGTATAATATTGATGTGTGTAGTTTCTTCGTTTCCCTGTGAGAAGCCTGCACTTAACTCGATGGGTTTCGATACATGTCTCTTCTTCTGAAAGCAATTACGTTCTCTTCCAGTCTGTTTATATTCTATTTAATCATCATTCATCGTTATCAGCCCTTATAGGTCCATTGCTGGACATATGGCTCTATCAGAGAACGCCAAGACGACAGATCTCCTACTACTCACATCCAACCCGGAGCGGCTACTGCGCGGAGATCGTCTGCCCACCTGGTGAATGCTCGACCAACAATTCCTTTTTCCTAAACGCGGCCACCACTCCAGAAACTTACTGGCCCATCTGCCGTCTGTTCTTCTGAGTGTGTGACCAGCCCATTGCCACTTCAGCGAGCTTATTTGTCGCGTGTTATCGGATACTTCAGCGTTACGGTAAATAGTTACTATTCTATTTACTATATGGATAATGTGAAATATCCTGCAAACTTCTCTGAAATTTCCCGCATCATGACAAAGAATTGCTACGAACACTCATAATAATAGTATTCATCATAAACGACAGCAGAAGCCATAAGGCGTCCACTGCTGATCATAAGCAGTGTTGGCCACAAGTTCCTTGCACGGCCTCCCCGCTACCTTAACAGTCATCAATGCACCGACTGGGAGGCCGTCCAACAGCGCGTCCTCCGTTGCGGGCACAAATATCACTGGTAAGCTGGCTATTATTTTAGTCAACGAAGAGTGCGCGGGTTCTATTTTATACCGATCACCTCGTCGAAATAATATATGCAGCAGAGCATTTATCTCGTCCACAATTGAGCAATTAACTAGCCTTGACCCATTTTGCCACTTAGTTTATTGCGATGCTGAGTCGAGTGTCCTGTGACACTGCTGTGTGAATATTCATGACGCGTCTTATGTCATCCTCATCAACTATTGCTGATCAACATTTGGCGGCAGTTGGAAGCTGGCTGTAGGTAGTCGTATCGAGTGGTCTGGGTTCTATCCTGCACACCGATCGACCTTTAAAGTATTATTTTTTATGTTCATAGTCATATATAGTGAATATCGCATGCCCTTGCGGGCACGAAATCGTAAGAACCTGCGGCAAATTTTGCAAATCGTATTTTAAGAAGAGGGGTCAGCACCGGGGAGGTAGGGGTAGCTCACATGGTGCATCCTTAAAGGAGATGGCTATGCTATCCCGTTTCACACAGTCAGTGAGTAGCCAGTGGCTCATTGGTTTCCCACAATTAACGGGCAAACGAGCAATTGCAGCCACATGGAGACTTCTATATGGCTACAATTGCAGCCACATGGAGACTTCTATATGGCTACAATTGCTCGTTTGCCCGTCTATGCTATAAAAAAACATTGACTATGAACCTCCTTATCTCACTTTGAGTTTATAAGTTACACTCGCTATTAAACATCTCTCACTATTAAACAATTTTTTTATATTTATAACAGCTCACCCACTTCAATCAAGTCTTCAATAGAATTTTAAATTGCTAACTAGAAATACGTCAACTTGTTAAGTTTTGTACTACCAACGTCTACTGCTAAGACGTGATTTTAAATTTATAAACGAAAGCATTATTTTGGTAGTTTCACCTTAACATTTTCAGGAAGTTTTGGCACTTGTTGAAGTCCGCACATCGACATCTATGTAATTATTTTCAAAACTCCCGGTCCACGTACAGAGGGTACGTGGACCGGGAGTTTTGAAAATAACGAATTATTTCGAAACGAATGGATGTATTTTTAGTAAGAGGTAGTGCCAACCGGGCTGCCTGGCAGTAATGTGCCGGCACGACCAGAGAAAAGGATAGCTAAGCTGTGGCGTTCACTGCGTGTTGTGAGTTGGCGGTAGCGAGTTAGCCTCAGAGGACCATATTTGTTCATAACTATTAAACATTGGGGGTTGGGGGAAGAAGGGCAACGCATCGACATAGAAATTATGTGGATGTTCATGGGCGTCGGTAGTCGTAAAAAGGCTCTGATTGTCCGTTTGCCCCCCTCCCCATTCTATAAAAAAAAACAGTCGGTAGTTGTCAGAAGGTTCCAACAATTTAGCCCTCTATATAAACTGACTGTTAAATCTTGCGTTTATGCACAATTCTGACCCACAACGTAAGACAATATCCACTTCCACCGAGCTCATGTAATGTTCTCTATAGTTGATCTAGTTCGGGCTCGTTTGACACTACTACACTTGATCTAGATTCCAGATCTATTTTGCTATTGCTTGCAATTTCTAATTGTTACTTTTATTAATCTGCCCCTACGAAGATATACTGTTGTTGAACTAGTTACATTTTTTAGTAGCTATTTTTTATGCTAGATTTCGCAGATGGACCAATAAGAATCTAATTTGAACAGTTTCGATTTTATTTTGTCGTTTTTTTACTATTAATTATTTAAATTTTTCGATGGTTTAGGCTTGATATCGTCATCACTGGTATTAAGATATTGTGACATTAGCAAATACCAAAAATGACAAGTTACAATAGCAAAACAAACCCCACGCCATTAATTCTTAATTAATGTCACTTAACACATTAATAACATATTAACAGAATGCCTTTATTGCTTCACAGCTGTGGGTTTTATAAGTGGGGTTTGGTTTGATAATTTAACCTGACATATTTAATATTTACCACTTTAGAAAAAAAAAACAATGAAGTATATGTTTTTATGCCATTGATGATGTAATCAAGCCAAAGCTTCCGAAAATGTTGAATAATTAATAAAAAAAAGAAAGACAACGAAAAAATCAAAACTGTTCAAGTAAGTTTCTTAGACTGGCCTATATTTCGAAATCTAGACTAAGAAATAAGTGCTCAAAAATTATACAATGCCCATTAGACTTAATGAAATTAATTGTCTGAAAAAGAAATAGCAATAATAACAATCAATTGAGGCCACAGTGCGTTCAGTAGTGACAACCGCCGTACAAATAAGGTACCCGAGTGGTCGCCCCGCACCAGAAGGCGCAGAGTTGGATGCCTGCCCACCCGGTGGACGGGTGACCTCGTCAAGGTCGCGGGGTGGCTATAGCTAAAAACAGCTTGTGACCGTGACTTGCAGCGTTCTTTGCGATATTCAACTCCAGGACATTTCTCGGTTGATGATAATGTTATTCAACCCAACAAAAATAAAGATGTTCGAGAAAGCCATCACAATTTTACTACAAATCTAGGTCTGGAGACCACCTGCTGAGCCATTGGGCTGGTTGGGCCAAATGATTTTTTGATAGCATAAGGGGGCAAATGAATTATCGGAGCTTCTTTTACGACTACCGACGCCCATGAACATCCCCGCACAATTATTATGCCGATGCGTTGCCCTCATTTACTCGTCCCCTTCAATGAGCCACTACACACTCACAGGCTCACAAACCGCACGAGTCAGTGAAGATGTCACTTTACGGCGGTATCATGTGAGCAAGAATTACCTCCTTTCCGCTGCGATGCTTTTACAAAAATTCTATGATCCCCAAATCCAACTATATCAAGGTCAAAAGGAGAACCTTCAACCACGTGTCTTGGTCTTATAAGCGTCCTTAACGTCAGTTTCCGTGACATATTGTGCATACAATGTCGTGCATAATTTATTCATCGCACGTTTCAATCCAAGAAATGTACGTATAAGTCATAAGTAGGGTATGTTGCAAGGTTGTTCTTATGTCCATAGCAATATGGACGTGGTGGAGATATCGATATATGAAAAGTGTTCGGCCTGACACAGATTTATTCATTCCTAAAAATCAGATCTATCACGTTATTTAGTTCAGTTCAGACTAGTCAATTGTGTGAAGTTTGAAACGTGAGCGATAATTAGTTGTGCTTTTATAATTTTGTTAACAAAGCAATCGTACATAGATTCTGCAAATGGAGCAAATCGAGCAGCGTGTCGTCATTAAGTACCTACATAAGAAGGGACTATCACCGAAAGCCATCCATGATGATATGGTCAGTACTGATATTCAGCTCTGTCTTATGCATCCGTCAAAAGTGGATAGCAAAATCCAAGCGTGGTAGAGAGAGTGTGAAAGATGAACCTCGCTCCGGCAGGCCTGCGACGTACACTACTGATGAAAATGTTTAAAAAGTACGTGACTTAAATATGCGTTCGCAGATTAAAAATTAGAGAGATAGCCGGGATTATAGGCATCGCTTATGAACGCACTCAAAACATCATAGTAAATGAATGGGGTCTCCACGAGGTGTCTGTGAGGTGGGTTCCGCTACTACTTTCAGTTTAACAAAAAGTGTCGCGATTGACTATTTCACATGACTGTGTGGAGTTATTTGCAGATGATGCAGATGATTTTTTGAATCGGTTTGTTACAGTGGACGAAACATGAGTTCATTACAGTACGCCAGAAACAAAACAACAATCGAAACAGTGGAGTAGACCTGGTTCACCACCCCATAAAAGAGGCGACTTTGTCGGCAAATAAGATAGTTAATGGCTTCAGTATTCTGGGACTCGAAGGGTGAAATCATGATTGATAATCTTGAAAGGGGTCAGACTATAAACTCTGATTACTACTGTGTCTTACTACATCGTTTACGAGAGGAAATAAAAGAAAAGCGTCCATGTCCCCATTTTTCGCACATCGGCATAGTAATCATGTGGATATTCTTGGGCGCCGGTAGTAGTCGTAAAAAGGCATCGATTTCTCGTTTGCCCTCCTATTTTATGAAAAAAGGTATGGTCAGAAGAAATGTCCTGTTTCATCAAGATAACGCCCGTGTTCACACCTCTGTGCAATCAATGACTGAAATCCACAATTGTGGCTTAGAACTATTACCGCATCCGCCTTATTCACCTGATCTGGCACCGTCAGACTTTTTTCTGTGCCCTAATCTAAAAAAAGCACCTGGGAGGTCGATGGTTTTTGACAAACGATGGGGTCAAAGCAGCAGCTTGATCGATGGGGTCAAAGCACCATCGTTGACCCAAAAATGGAAGCCTTATAATTTTGTCATATCCGTCTGTCCGTCCGTATGTCACGATTTTATTAAGAGATTATGGGTACTGCATACTTGAAATATAGAAGGTTGGTAGGTGTATTTTATGAATCGCTACTAATTAGTAGGACGTAGTAAAATTATTAAGCGTAGCGCTCCACACACGAGGGATGAAATGAAAGAACGAGAACACATACACGTGTGGACTTATTGGATAGGTCTTTATAGAAGGTCTATTAGAACATTTCTGATTAAGGTAAAACTGTGTGAGATATTCGTCTCCAAGGCGAAGGGAGTGTCCCTTACACTTTTTATCCCTTTCATTCATTCTAACCTTTTAACTACAGAGGGGAAAATTAAATTATAGAATTCAACAAAAACTCTTAACGAAAATTGGTTTGCTGCTACAGAGCCCTTCCTAGGCGTGTCTGACTCGTTCCTGGCCGTTTTTATTTTTTTATTATACTGCTATCAGGACATCGAAAGTCACTACTTATATCTATAACTACCTTATCAGTTATGATCTACATAAATTACCAACGGACTTAAAGACTAAAAATATTCTCTTTGACTTAATCCAGAATGTCCTAAATAACAAGACATTGTGGACATTGTATTGTCAGTCGGACTGTTATTTCTTGAACCCTGGGAGCACTTTGATATTACCGAGGAACTGCCTTCACAGTAGGTGTTGCTTTCACGTGACTTCCATCAACAATGGAAAAAACATGTTCCAAAAGATGCTACGTTACTGTAATGTAGTCTCAAATAAATTTATTACTGAAAACGATAAGATTTCATTTTAGTACTTTCGCGAGAGGATGTGACTTGCTGCAATGCCGCTTAGTTGGGCAGGTTCGACCGGCGAGGTGCTTCTCACTTGTGATGAAGATGAAGAGATAAAGTGATAATTAATTGTGAGTGAGAAGTCTCAAGAGAAGAAAAATCGGCTATGAGAATCACAAAAGGCTGCACTTGGTCATTTGCCCACTTTACACAAATGCCTGCGATATCCATCTACTGTCAAACTTCTGGAACTGAGTTATCACGACAATAGAAAGCCACGTATGTGCAGAATGTTATATCTTTTATTTCCTTTATAAACCCCCGACGCAAAAGGAAGGTTGTTATAAGTTTGACGTCGCCGTATTTGCGTGATGAGAGCTTGTGTATGTGTGTGTGTGTTTTTAAATTCAAAAGCCAGTTTCTCCAGGTAATTCTATGGTAGTGGTTTTGGATTGGTAACAATTACACCAGCGTTAAAACTATGAATCATACACTTTGGGGATGAAAAATATTTTACCTATAATAAACTAGATTGAGCCAAATATTAACCAAATCTGTTCTGTAGTTCATGCGTAAAGCAGTAAGAGGCATACGTAATAGGTATGTACGTTCGTATTTTTATGCATAGACAGATCAGTTACCGTTATATTCCATTCAAATTAAAATAATAAAAAAGACAATGATATCTTTATATTGGGTCCCTATTATTCAGTTTGCATTATTATTGTCCTAAGTTAAAGCTGTCATAACACCTTAACACGTTCCAAGGTACAGTTACACAGAGACTGGGACATGTCCTGACAGCCGCACAAATGGAGCAACCCTACGGTTCTGTCACATGTCACTTCATCATTTAACTGTACTTGATTCCACAGTTTTTGTCGTGTATCGTTTACGGCATATGCTTATATGGGAAAATTGCGAATTGTTGCCATTTTAACGTTTTTACCACTAATCGGGGAAACTAGTGTTGACTTTACACGACAAATTTAATCGAACATTGAGGTAAATTAAAAGATTTGTACTGTCTGGGATTATGAATGATACTTTTTCAGATGCTTGATAAATATGTACCTAGTGGTCATCTTTATGTCAATATTATGTACCCAAAGCTGTGTTCCCCATCATACAATAATTAGATAAATCCATATAGATTGGTTATCGACTGCTTTTTTTTACAGCGTAAGGTGGCAAAGAGAAATCTAAGTGCTTTTGCTACTTTCGACACCTATTGACATATTTTTTAAAGTGGACTTACATACAGCTTTGAAAATCGCGTCAAACTACATTAAGTCATTTCTGCGAAATGTATGTACAACACAGTCCAAGCCTGCGGACGCAGACAGACAAATCCTGCAAAAATAACCTTCCGTACAATATTTTCTTATATTCATAAAGATGTAACAGTTTTAATAGGTCAGGTTATGATAATAAAATAGCAACAATGTATCAGCGAGATGCGTGCTGCATTGCGGTTGAATTATTTATGAAGTGACACTACAATTCCTTTAAATATTTCTACGGTTCATGATGTTGGCTTTCTTTCTGAATACCTAATGGCGAGAGATGCCAAATACGCATGATTGAAAAGGATTGTCCTATTGGAATGCTAGTAATTCTTACAAATCTTAGAGGTTAAGTATCTTAGATTACGTAATTTTTCACAGGATTTTCCTTATTTAGTCATCGTTTGTATGTTGTATAGCGAATACAATATATTTATTTATAATCTGTGCGCAATCGTCTATAATTTTCCCCACTGCTCAAAACCCTTAAGATGATAGAGGGAAGATGCGTGGGTTCTGAACTCTGATCCACCATAGATGCTACTGGAAAATTTGGGCCTCAAGTCAAGTATTCAAAGACTAATGATTTCTTTTCCATGAAAAATATGCAGAAATTTTATGACACCAAAAACTTTGTTATTTTGACATAAGGATACTTTTAAATGTGATCATCACATTGCACCGCAGGCCAAGACGACGTGGAAAAACTGTATGTCGGCTCCGACACGCGACTGGAGTTTACTCGTACGAACACGTTTCCGAACAGATAAGTGTACAAGATATGAGCGACGTAAGCGCGGTAAAGCATTACTCTGCCGTAACGCACTAATGCTTGAGCTGTTTCACATGATTTTGCACCTCATATCACGCGCCCCACAAATCGCGTATAAAGGATTATACCGCAAAAGCGTCAACTATACTTTACCTTTTCTTAAAACAAAATACGCTACGTATAATACCTATATTATTAAGGGGGGTAGCTAGCCCTCCCTAGAAGAATTCTCAAGGGCACCTGCTGGCGGAGTCGCGGTTTCCTGCCACCTTGTATCCGTGGCTGCTGGTGGCGGTTGTGAAGGAACTCTGCTGCTTTCGGCTCCTGATTCTCACATACTCTCCTCAACTTGAATGTAGTAAAGGCGACACTGGCCCCAAGACTAATGTGTCCATAAAAAATAGGACTGTTTTTTGTTTTGACAGAAAACGGAACATCAGTTTGTTTATTCAGCTGGTGGTCAACGTTAAGCTTATAGATACATGGCATATGAGGTTATATAGCAAATATACGAGTAGGTTTCCCAGTGACCCGTATAAGCAATTTGGCAAGAGATTTTATGGCATACGTAAGGGCTTTTTGTAGTTTTATCACGTACGTAAATGACGGAAGTTAAAGATTTACAGGCTCTCTTTGCACAGTTATAATAATGTGCGTTAACGTATAACTTTTTGAAGTTGTACTTCTTTTAATGCGTTAGAAATAAATCATGAAAGTTTTTACGTGCAAACCGTCACGAGAAACTGTCACCATTAACCATATTCAACATTTTATATTTCAAAAATAGTTACTACAATGCGTTATAACAAAACCTCCAATGTTGACACATTACGTTTTTCTATTGTTTGTGTCGTTTTTTCTAAAAACGTAGAATGAGGCGAAAGATCAAATTTTTGAAAAGATTTTTCGTTATTTGTTACGCCAAAGGAGTACAACTGGTAACGCGTGTACATAAGTACTCACTCTCTTTTTCAAAGTATAGAGCAAGCGAGCAATAGGAGCCTTTTGACCACTACCGCGTGGATCATAGATCACCGCGTCATTGCAGGCATGCGAATGCGTTGCCGTTCATTCCTTTCCCTCCAATGGGCTGCAAGCTGCTTATAAATCGTACGAAACCTGACACAGCTGTCACTTTACGGTGGTGTCACGTGAGCAAGATGTGGCACTACATCATACTACAAATTTATTATTGATATCATTGATTTGCAGATATACCCTTGTTCTACCAACTGCATAAACAGACTGATGTTCCATTTTCTGCCAAAAACAAAGAGGCCTGTTATTCCACGGAAACACTAGGTAAGCCTTAGGGCCGGTTTCACGGGCTACGTCTGGAGTGACCAGGGAATATCCCCAAGTATCCCCTAAATAGATGTATTAATTTTGTTCGGTTGTATCATAGATTTTTGATATTAACAAAATTTGACATTTGACGAGCTGACAACGTCGGAACATAATCAATTTCGGTGTTGAGAAATTGCGTATTTAACTAAATAATACTACCCTCCTCTTGTCGCATTTCATCATCATCAGCCCTTATCGGTGTACTGCTAGACATAGGCCTCTTTCAATGAACGCCAAGACCGCCGATCTCCTGCTACCCGCATCCATCCCGGCTATGTACGGAGATCGTCTTGGGGAAGCGACCTAAGAATACCCTCACCCTCAATCCAAGCCCAGGGTGTCGTAAGAGTCGTCAATGGGCACAAATATCTTAACTACAAAGAGGTTCCAGCGAGCTGGATGTTTGGTGTCCCGTCTGCTTCATAGTGACAGTGTAATAGACGGGAGCACCGGAGGGCGCTGGCGACGAGTGATGGCGGTAGCATCAACACTGGCGCCGTTGTGAAACCTAATCTGCGGTTGACAATCCGCCTGCTCAGCGTGGCAAATGAGAACATTTACTCTGACACATTTGGGTAAAAGTAATTATATTTGGTAAAAGTAACTAATATTATTTATAAAAATAAAATTAGTACCCAATTATTTGCAATATATTTTTTTGTATTTTTCAAGTACTTTTTTAATTTCTAAAAATAGAATAAATATAATATCAACCATATAAAGAACTAAACAGCGTTCTCTTTTTAAATTACAATCATTCGTCTGGAAACTAGTCGCTCGACCCGTCAACTAAGCTGGGCCAAATTTCATTTGGCAGTTTCTTCTGATTGGAATCTGTAGAACCAAGATTCTAAAGTAGCTTCTAATCGAGCAGGCCCTTCATAACTCAATACACATAACGATGTACAGTACCATATGCCCCTCATGCCGTGAGCATGAGGCATGAACATGCGTGTCCAATCACGTGCCTATTATTACCACGACGGCGAAAGTGATGCGACAGCGAGATTTTATCCGGCTAACATGTTGAATATTTTGTATATCCGGATATACAAAATATTCAACATGTTACCTTGTGTACTTGTATTTATATTCAACATGCTACCTTGTGTACCATGTAACTTGGTACCTTGTAATCTTATCATCATTAGCCGGAAAACGGGTACTGTTGCACATAGGCCTCTCTCATAGAGCGCCACAGGTCACGGCGACGAGCCACTTGCATCCTGCGGCTCCCCGCCACTTTAACCAAGTCGCCAGTCTACCGAAAGGAGGTCATCAAAGACTCCCTTGTTATCTACAAGTAGGTAATTAAATGGTGGAAATACTGTCGTATTTTAAGCCGACAGCGACAGTAGGGCGCTAATGTTTTTCAAGCGAATGTATGTATATAGACTTCTATGTTCTCTGCTACAGCGCGATCTGCTTAAGGATGTATTGTGGCATGTGGTACGATAACTTCTTGATTACGCTGTTTCTTTTTTGTGACACTGGTCCTATTAAAATATATAGTTGATGGAGTGTATTGTCACTTCTTGATGGATATTCATATTATAACTTAAATAAGAAGTATACTCTTTATACTATACTATTTCCACAAATTTAGTGATTTCAAATATATATAATACAACATTGATCTACCATTGAATGTTGGATTATTTTCATATCTCATATCACTTTATCATAGAAAAATCAGCCACGATCATGATAATGTTTTAACTATGCATTTTCACGATTAAGTGGGCAGCTCATCTGAACAATAAATAAGTAATGAGAAGTGCAGATGTTTATAAGTCAGTAGTCAGTAATAACTATTCACTTTTTACTGTTACTAAGGATATGAAAAGTTGAAACAACACTCACGCCGAGCTCAAAATAACTAGCACCAAAAAAAATACGTTGCCAGCCCTATTGATTTGCGTTCAATTCCAAGTCTAACAGCATGTCCCATGTGGTCGATGTACACATTACCATCACAAGCAGCCAGACGTGTTTACTTCAGTCACAACACGCTTTTACCGTATTTGCAAGTCAATTTAGTATGTCGGTTACTTAGGCTTTTGCTAAGGCATCTTACTCTTTCTTGTCTATTCATCGCTACGCATCATTGGTGATGTCTCGCATAACGAACAATACGACAGATTAAGAGGAATGTGAAATATTTTACGCGAATGTTATCTGACTCGTTACACATTGCAAGCTTTATGATGGTCAGTCCACCCGTGACCATGGTTGCTGTAAAGCTTCTGATACATCAGGCTAGTTCAATAATTTAATAAAGCACGATAAAATCGTAATCGTAAAAGTAGTTTTATTGTAATCAGTTTCACCGTTTTACAATGTCAATAATGTTTTGAATCGTGAAATTATTATGGTTGTTAAGAGCTAGGAGAATGTTAAGCACGTCCTGCGTTGGAATATAAATCTTCGAAATAAGAGCATTCAAAAAATGAAAATAACAATGAGGCCACAGGAATATCATACAAACAACAGGAATGCGCACTCGCATCTGACACTTTGCGGGCAGTATTATGTGAGCGGGCGATACTTCCCCGGTAGTGCCGCCCATTTTTACAATGTTAGCATAAATAATGTAGTCCTAACCGAATTTCGGTCAAACCAGCCATCTCTTTAGGGACTAGCCAACTGCGATGAGTTCATCCATTATTGTGCGCAAGTGTGTGCGCAGGTACAAGCGCTAATCTCCTTTTCCGATGGGACGACAGTCCGACGCGACCGGAGAGAAATCAGGCGCAGGACCGACGACTAGATATGCTCTCCGAGGCCCGGTGTAACAGCCCCAACTTCTTGTTTTCCTGTCTACGGACTGTTATTACAAATAGAATCCCAATAACACTTTGGTCCGACCCGGGACTCGAACACAGGCCTGGTGAGACTACGAGGCCGACATTATATCAAAGCTCAATGTGAAGGTAAATCACCGAGCTCTACTACTGCGATGTAACACATCGCAGCCTTAAAATTGAAGGTACAGTAGAAACTAGCACAATGATTGGTAACTGTCGAGATGTAATTTACAAGGCCCATGATTCACAAATAACATCCAACTTGATGTTAGTCTGAGATAATTACATATCGAGCTCTGGAACTTTCTAAATAATCGTTAATATTATTAGATGTTGTTACTGAGCTTTCTATTATGTTCCTTACTATGATTGTGAGCTATGACCGCCGTGGCAGTTTAAAACTACGGAGTGACATACTTTTATTTTTAAGTGTTTGTCTTTTACCTTGTTAATTGAGTCGATTTAACTTTGGTTCATTAGACATCGAGTGACATTTTGTGTGTGGTAGTGACAGATTTATAGATGACTGGTAAATCTACAAGTATTAAGTAAATCATTCACTCTTTTATGTATTTTTTATAATGTGACTTATAGATGACTGGTAAATCTACAGGTATTAAGTAAATCATTCACTCTTTTGTAATGTGACTTATTTCATCCAAATCTTTTTAGTCTTTTGCGTCAATGAATATTAAACATACGTAAAAACTTTCGCAATTACAATGTTAGCATTAAGAAATGCGAGACATATATAAAATATCATAATTAGCAGTATTTCTTTTTTTGACAAAACACAACAATTTTAAGGAAAATATATCCCTTGTGATTTAAAAATAATTTACTTTATATTGTTAAAATGACAAATTAATAATCACAAGTGAAACAATTTAGAAAATTATGAAAATGGCCGCTGCATATAGTCAGATTCACCCCAACATTTTCAACGACTGCACAGAAAATAAATTTTATCTCATTACATACTCGTTTATAACCGAACCACACAGCCGAACGCCAAATTACCTGGAAACAAACAACGAATATAAAAAAGGCATATTAACAAAGAAAGCGTTATGGCGTCGTAAAATATTATTAGCGCATAACCCATATCCCGTGAACATCGTGTGTTAACAGTGTGGTAACACATGGGAACTTATTTCATATTTCACAAGAGGTACAACTTTATCACAGTTTCCAGCAACTCGCATTCACCAGGCAATTTGTCGATGCCTGACACGTACAGTCGGCGACCCATTTGTGTGGGTTAACGTAAGTGCGGGCGCACCGCTTTAAAGTTTAACTTTACTTACTTTACTTTAATTTTTAAAAATTAAAAGGAACAAAATACCCGACTCAAGCGGGGTTTTAGTAGTTTTAACTCTTTTTGTATTTTATACTTTTTAGTTTCCGTTAAGTTAATAAATACATTTTTGGAATCGTCATTTTTGTCTCTACATTCTGACAAACAACTTCTTACCTGACAGGAAAAAAAATGAACTTCACGAGTTTGTGCCCAAAGTCTCCAGGTTTTTAAGGTATCCCTTGGCACGCGCGTTATCAAAGTGAACCCAACGAAACCTCATACGCGAAACTCCGTCGAGTCGTTAAGGCTGTATGAGGGAACGTAGAAATTTACATATACACACACACATGCACACATACGAACTTTTGAAAAACAGTACCGTCCTTCTGAGGCAGTTGGATAAAAAGTAATAATACTGAAAGAAACTTTGCAGTTAATTAAATATGCTAATGATCTATAACTACAACAATCAATTAGGCACTTCTATAACAAAAGAGCATGACAAAATATATAAATAACCGATTACTAATACCAATTGTGTAACGTGTATAATGTACAAAATGTCAGTTTATTTTAACCGATTTTCTTAATCATATAGTACGATATTCTCAAACACAATGTTCACAATAATCATTGTAGTGCTTATGACGTCACCGCCACACGCGGGACCCGGCTCATTTCCCTCACGTGCGCCACTAAAATAGGTGCAAACCGCACGCCATTATTAACCGCATAACGTCGTCACATCTCGAACGCCCTTTACTCACCGCAGTCCGCAACTCGAGCTTGGCATACCGATGCTAGGAGGTAATTGCTCTTTCAACGTGACACGGAATTTTTTTCATCAATCAATGTTATATAGCAGTATTAATATATGATATCTGTGGACTTGTCACTCCATGTAAGCCAAGTCCTGTAGTAAGTGCCGTAAGGCCTTGTATTACAGGTAGTAGACAACGGCGATATATTTAATATTTTTATTATATAAATACATCTTATTACATATGATACATATATCCATGACCTATGCGGGATTCGCCATGTTACCAACTGCCTGTCGTCAAAATTCTGTCAAAGTATTGCAGCCAAAACAGACCGCCATGGCCGAGCAGGTAGCGACGAAATCGTCATGAAGTAGTAGCTAACGACTGCGTGCGGTAGAGTGTTTGACGGGCCCAATGTGGATAATGATATGAAGGGCAACACCAGTTTTAATGAAAGTTAACAACCTGTTGTGCAGATGAAATTAGTCCTTGACGTTTAGTAATTAGAAATTAGTCCTTATTATTTAGATTTTTTGTATTAGAAAGGCTCAATTGACGCCTATGATTACTGCCAACGTCCACTATAACACACACAATAAAGAAATAGTCTTTATTTCTACTAAGTGATAATAAAATTGAAATAAATTAATCGTCCAAACGTTGGAATACGATCCGACGTTATTAACCGTCTCTCGTTACCGTCGCCGGAAGCACGTATTGCACGACGCCGACGACGCGATCGCGATAGCAGTAGCTAAGTCCGTCCAAGAACACAAAGAAACACCAAGACACGCTCCCGCAGTAAAATGCCAATAGGGCCAACTAACGGATAGCAGTTTTTTGTCGGTAGTAGCTATAGCTTCACGACCTGAGCCCGACACACACTTCAGACCCCCTTGGGTCGGCTGGATGGTGTGTAAGTGCATTTTTCCTGCTAGAACCAATATCATATACACCGGTCGTACCGGTCGAGCGATGAAACCTTACATATAGTGACACAGTTATAACACATATGACTGACAGAATGTCAAACTCACGCACCGCTTACGGAAACGAGCCCGGGTTCGAATCCGTAAGTTGAGAGCTTAGACTGGTAGAAATAAAATAACGCGACTCTAGAGAGATCTAATAATAAATAAATTAAGAATAAGTCTTTTCTTCCGTCAGAGGGAGGGGAGAGGAGGCCGGCCCACTCAGATAAGCCAAACATTAAACGAGCTCAATTATCCTTATCCACGACACCGCAACTTGAACGGCATCGTGCGCGCGCCGTCCCACTAGAGTGGGGAGGGGGACCGCTTCCCCCTTTTCGGTCCCAAATATAATTACTATATAGGGTACGCCCACAATCAACTCGGTACATCTCTTCCCATTTGCGGGAAAAGAGGGGGGGGTCTGTCCCCCTATACCACAAACACACACAAAAGTCTTCGTAGTCAGTCGAACTGTTGAGGCTGGACAAGCGCCGCCAACCAGTATTAGGTCCCTCCCAAAGGTAAAAAGAGATGATAAATTTTTTGCCAGTTACATAACAATATAATTATTATACTCGTATAACTTTAGCAGTCGCCTCTGCGGTGTAGCCCCGTCCCAAACCTTTCCATGCATCTCTGTTCCGAGCCAGTCGCATCCTTCTGTTGACGCGGGGAAACGCATTTACGCACGTTCACTGGCCCTGGGTAGGGTCCAGTGGTGTGTGGGGCTCGCGGCACATTATACAGTACCGAATACACACAAAAACCACCGCGAATACCTTTAGTGAAGTGCTCCGGAACAGCAAATCAGGGCACCTCGACGCCAAGTCAGCCCTCGAAGGGACCGACGCCACCTCCATAGATGGGGTTGTCAACCCCACCGACTTTGGGACAATGCATTAGGGTGAGGTTACCATCCTCGCCTTACCCCGTGCGCAAAAGCGCCGCCACTTTTTGCTCTTTTGCCCCCTCTTCTTATAAGAGGGGTACAAAGAGCGGCACCTCCTCCTGCTCTTTAGTCCCCTCTTCTTATAGGAGGGGTACTAAGCGCCGCCACCTCCTCGGTTCAATTGGCTTCGCCCAAGGTGTCTCGGAGCATCCCATCGTCACGACAAGGCTTTTATGTGATAACTTCAGCCCTAGCATTTTGCGCCGACATATGGTAATTCTATCTTCATCTTCTACTCTTTTAGACAATGTCTGGCAGCCGTATGTTGGGCATGGCTCTTGTGCATGCACACTAGCGCCTGTAAAATGCAGATACCACCCCGTCAGCCATCACGTTACGACATTATCCAGTTATCTGTTCACTTCGTGAATTTCAACGAACACTATACATTTTATTATAGAACGCCAAAGCGCACCAGATCAAACATATTAAGTGACGTAACTTCCGTGTATATGAGGAAGATAACAAATACAAATTTCACATTAGACCACGCCGTCAAAGATATTTCGGTGATGTTAGTGCACGGTTAAATTTAGCGATAGCCAATAACGCATCACGCTATATATTTACAATAACGACCTATCTACAAGGAGATTCGTTCTGGCATTGAGATTTCCCCGTTTAGTGCAGCTGATGGACAATAAACGCGAAAGTGAATGAATAATGTATGGATGTGGATGAAACGCAAGAGCTGTTAGTACCGTAGTAAGGCAACCTGTGTTTTCTACTTACTTTCATACATAGCTGTGTTTACACACACAGGTATTTACATATGGAAGAGATGGATTTATGTATAGGAGGCTAATAAGAAAGTTTATAGCCAGAAGAACACAGGGATAATTGGTACGACTACTTATGAATTGCCCGTATGAATATATTTTCTTATACTCCATATATTGTCATATGTTATGTATGTATGTATATGGCAGTATATGTTCGTTCCTTAGTAGAAGTTTCTTATTATAATTCATCTTGCACTTAGGAAGGTGACATGTTTCATATTGACACCTATATGAAACATGTACACAATTCCAGACTACACTTATAGTCATACACCATCGTAAGAATAAAACTTGTGCACCAGCTCCGAGACGCGTCATGCCACGGGAATTTTTCCAAGCAACATGATTCTGAAGTGAAAAGTGTTGTACTTTGACTTCTCTTGGGCGCCACAAGTTTGTTGGAAGCGTCGTAATTGTTTTTCGGCCCTGAACTTATGAACTGAGTCCTACACAGCTTCATATTTGCTATGAGGGCTTGTGGTCGTCGAAACCGCGATAAAATCCGTTAAAGTAGTTTCATTATAATGTGTGACATTCGCGTAAACATAAGAAATCATTAAACTCTTCAGTTTTATATTATTAGTTACTTAAATAGTTTCGTCTTAAAAAATGTAATATCAGTTAAGTTAATAAATCTCTGTAATCTATGGAGGCATCTCAACAAGCATATGTCTGTGAAAACCAGCTTCGTACGAGACAACTACCTAGGCAATGTAATATCTAGACAGGAACAATTAAGTTCTATCACTTACATGGAATACAACCGGTTATCCGCAACTTAGTTCGGATTCTGTTAGGGTTTTATAAAAACTTAATCATTTTTCTAATCAACACATTGCGTTAAGCTTAGTTACTAGCTGTGGCCCGCGGTTACGTACGTGTAATATCAGGCGAAACATTTTTTACATGCTTAGTATGGGCAAATTTTAATCTGTCTACTTTGTAAATAATTAGTTATGTGACGTAATATGGATACCAAATATTTGTAAGTATAAAAATGTATCTACTGTGCACATGATGTATCATCTACTGTAATAATAATAATAATTTGTGGACCTATCATATCAGTAATGTGCTAAGTACCGTAAGGACTTGTGACTTACACTTGGGGAACAACTAAAAATTGTAATTCTTCGGGTACTTTTAATAATTTATAACACCAGGACATCTGTCATCCCAGCCCACCAGTGACCACGGTTGCTGTAAAGCTACTGAAACGTCGGGCTGATTAAATAAACCGCGATAAAATCCGTAAAAGTGGTTTTGTTGTAATGAGTAACATTCGCGTAAACTTAAGATATCAATGTTAAAGCAATACCGTGAATGTGAAGCAACTAAACCTTTGCTGATGTAGGAAGTTAGGGTGTTTTACACGGAGCCGCGACAGCCGACGGCACCGGCACCGTGGTGTGTGTAAGGCTCCCAAATGCTGGAAAGATTAACAAAGGGATGTCGCCGCCGCCGCGATGTCGTGTGCGAACACCCCAAGTGCTCGGCAGCTGGGAGACTCCCCTATGTTGAAGTTTTATTGCTACAATGTATGCAATTGTCAACCATTTTGAATTACTATTGCTTACAAATAGTAATGCAATTTGTCGATTGATTTTGCACAGTAATGTAAAATTTTTTGTAACGAGTATTTAGGAAAAAAGCTCGGATTTAATTCTGAACAATAGTAATCTAGAAATACTTGAGTGATATGTAAGAGGTAGTGCCGTGCTGCATTGCAGCATAATTGCGCCGGTACGACTGGGTACCCATCTATACTCGTACGATACCGACGTAAAGTAACAGTAACGCTGTCGTCTTTTGAGCAGCGTGTGAAGCGTTTCTCGGTGGCCCACTGAGGGGGAAAGACGAAGAAGGGCAACGCATCTGCATAATTTTTATGCACATGTTTATAGGCGTCGGTAGTCATCAAAAGGGTCCGACTGCTCGTTCGTCCTCACTAAACTATAAAAAAGAATACTTAAGAAAGTTTATTTTTCAAAAGCAATGATTTTGAGAAGTCTTATCGACACTTAAGAGTCCTGTAGAGATGCACGTGAGGTTAGTTCGGCGCTCCGATGACTCCGCCGGTCTCCGCCGAACCGAATCATTCAACACGCGCATTACACGCCGTTATTAATGCAACACGGGGCTCGAGCTGCCGAGGTTAAATGTTCACGTGGTATGTTCAACAGAAAGCACTCATGTCCAGCGAAAGCTCCGGTTAAGCTTTGCGCTTTTATTAACGTGTCTATTTATATCGCGAGATCTTTTTGCGTTTTATCTTAATTAGTAAAAGCTTTTACGCTCTATGTTTGTTTTACTAGAGTTTTTTTTAAATGAAACCGGCTTTTTGCCGGCGCTTGGAAAGCTATGCACGACTACATTAGCAGATAATTGTAGAAAAAATTACAAGAATCATTACTTTAGCCGTCATTCTACGGGAGTATCATTTTAGAGCATATTACTTTCCCGATCCTGCCAACCCACTTCGGCTGCAATGCAGAATGGCAAAGCAAGACGCTTTTCGTTTGAGGCATAGTACAACTTTCTTTGATAGAAGGTGAACATTATATTTTGGCGTCTATAAACTTACCAAATCTCTGTTTGGCGATGATTGAGTAAAAGTTAAATATAATTCTTATGTTATACATAAAGCAGTTTGACCTTTTAAGCCAACACATAAGGCTACCGGCTGACGATGCAATGACAGCCGGTGACCGCATGAACCGGTTATAGAAGTTAAGTGCTGATATAATGTTTTACAGCGCGTGGGCGGCGAAGTAATATTTGTTTTACTGGTAACGGGTAATCATTTGACACAACGGTGGAAAGTACTACATTCATATTACACCAGAGATGTAGGACTTTCCTCCCTTGTAGCAATACAAAATTTTGTACCTACGCGTAAAGTTCGAACTTTGTAATTTGCTCTTGTTTTTTCTGCCACTGCACACAGGTACAAAGTATGTAGGATAAAGAATGAAGACGAGCTTCCCATCCTAATTTTAACAGAGCTTTTAATATCGCAACAAACGACGGCAAGTAAAATGTGCTTATTATGTAGAGGAAAAAGCTTTGTAGTTTGCACTTTGTAAAAGAATTGCACGGAGGGAAGATTATGAAATTCAGCACTATAAAATTCACAGTGTACCGACATTTTAATAACGCAAAAGTAATAAATTTATTCATTAAACAGTTATACAGTAGCAGTGATTGAGTAAAAAGTAATAAAGCGCTTAATTTATATACTATTGTATAGTGCGAAACGCGAACTGAATGTAAACATGTGTGTGACACCTTGTCCTTACTGCCTCCTGGTGTTGTGGTAAGCGCGGTCTACCAGACGTGAGACAGAGTGCCTAACAGAAAAGAGTTGTACGAAATCTATTTACAGTCCGGTGTCAGGGAGTTGGCGGTGTTCAGCCCCCGTGCTGATGTCTCTCCGGTCGTATCGGCCTACCGTGCCATTGGAAGAGGGAAATAGAGAGCGCGTGCACGTGCACTATAATAAGCCCTGTCCAGTAGGCTAGTCACTATATCCCTGACTGCCGTACTCAGTCGTGAAAGAGTAGAGCTAGGGGGAGGATTTCGGGATTACATTTTACACTGAAAGTTATTAAAATACAATACTATAACGCTAAGCAATTTATAAATAGAGTTTTATCTAAATAAATTTACATATACAATCTATTTAATGACCTATGCTTAAGTTGAATGACCACATAGGTATGTATTTTTGGTACCTATACCCATTAATAACGCCAGAGGACATTAAGATGCGTTGCCTACCATCCTATCTACTTGTGTAATCTGTGTCCATAACCTAAGTGCAAAACTGACCATTCGTTCTCTCATAAACCGGACTAGTCGAAGCGAACGCAGTGTGTCGTATGGGGTATTATTTAAACAAAACGAACTGAGTATGAAGAGTACGGTATTATTTGAACAAAACGATCTGAGTATGAAGAGTACGGTATTATTTGAACAAAACGAACTGAGTATGAAGAGTACGGTATTATTACAAAACGAACGAAGTAGGTTATCGTCGTTCGTATCTTTGAAACAATAACGTATGCGGCATGTGTACGTATTTGAAAGATACGAACGCAGTACGCCGTATTATTTGAACCAAACAAGTGCCGACTCGATTTGTTTGCGATGCAGCCAAAGCAAACTTGGTAAAATGTTAACCACTCAATGAAATTATATTTAAGCGATGTGTAAATGTAATTTAAATTTGATGCAGAAAACACACGCGTGACCTCACTCGCGCTAGTATAAACAAACACCGAAGTCAAGTCTAAACTGGAATTAGCGTTTCAAGGTGAACCCAGAGGCGATACGAATTGTATCCTTGGGCTATTGTGATATAAACATTCAGGTTAGGCTGTGTGACTTGTTTGGCCTGTTTCTAGGGTTCCGTACTCATGAAAAACAGAACGCGTAAAGGGTTTCTATATTGTTAGTACGTCTGTTGATATATCACAAGGGAAATGGCTTAGTGAGAACAACAAAGTTTGCGGAGGAGTGAAAATTATAATATGAGAAAAGTATCGAAAGTTGACGACTTATTGATATACCTAGAGAATATTACGACAAAAATAAGAGATAATTTGAAATGAGTGCAATATCCCGCAAATATAAGTTTGAGCACTTTTATAATCTGTCATCCAAATTCTCAGTGCGTGATCCACGTTCGCAGTTGTTTGGCTTATTTTAAATAAAAAAGTGTTCATTGTCAAAACCTAGGTCAAGACAAAGCACTTAAATGTCCTGGTGTTGCACTACAACCTGATTACAGCAACATATGATTCAACACGAGAAACAGCCATATGATTGCAGACTCGCAGAGGACATTCAGGCACTGTGCGTTGACCCCTGCGTCACATACCGTACCAAAGGAGTTTGTATTCTTCGTAAGAGCCAGTTCCATCATTAATGCCTTATAGCCGAATTGGACCGGGGGACCGGTCTCGCTCACATGAATCGCCGTAAAATGATGACTATTGTTTGCGTGGCCATTTGAGGAATGGGGGGCGAAGGAGGGCCACGCATCTGCATAACTGTGTGGATGTTAATGTTCGTGATACAACAGATCGGGTAAGGTCCCAGGGGTGACGACAGCATTAGGCAATTCGCCCCACTGCTGAACAACATAAAACATGTTAGTCACCAAATGGTTACGATTGCTCGTTTGCCCTATGCTATTAGAATCCCACCTCTCCACTCCGTGCGTGAGATACTTTTTTCCAGTGTTGCGAGCGTCCGGTACTTTTTGCCAGTATAACGTGCGAGAGGTACTTCTTGCCAGCATTACGTGCGTGAGGTAGTTCTTGCCACTGTTATGTGCATGAGGTACTTCTTGCCAGTACTACGTGCGAGATTTACTTTCCAGTACTACGAGCGTGAGGTACTTTTTGCCAGTATAACGTGCGTGATGTACTTCTTGTCTGAACTACGTGCGTGTGGTACTTCTTGCCAATGTTACGTGCGTGAGGTAGTTCTTGCCACTATCAGTTGCCTTGCCACTATTAGTTTGCCACAGTCCCAGGGCTGACGGCAGCATTAGACAAGTCGCCCCACTGCTGAACAACACAAAACATGTTAGTCACCAAATGGTTACGATTGCTCGTTTGCCCTATACTATTAGAATCCCACCACTCCACTACGTGCGTGAGATACTTCTTTCCAGTATTACGAGCGTCAGGTACTTTTTGCCAGTATAACGTGCGTGAGGTACTTCTTGTCAGTGTTACGTGCGTGAGGTTCTTCTGGCCAGTATTACGTGCGTGAGGTGCTTCTTGCCAGTATTACGTGGGTGAAGTGCTTCTTGCCAATATTACTTGCGTGAGGTAGTTCCTGCTACTATTACGTGCGTGAGGTACTACGTCAGCCTGATACGCAATACAACAGTTATTATTATATTAATAGTTATACAGACTAATTGATAAGCTCCTCTTTTTCAAATTGGTTGAAATTAAAGGAAAACATACAAGACAAGCGCGTCAACGGAATAACTTGTTCTTTGACAGTAAAAGGATAAACGTTTGGACTTCACGCGAACTTTGTCGAG
>JAFELO010000301.1:823350-853174 GCA_017140195.1 Eumaeus atala
TACAACTCTGCTATCGTCAACTGTCGGAGCCAATCGAATTGTCGCCAAGTCGACATTGAAAGTTGCTCCGTCCCGCAGTAAACAACTAAGCTCTAGTTAGCTATGTTTACGACACTTCGGAAGAGAGTCGAAACGACAACACAACTCTATTGATTATTCTATCTCTCTAAAGCTTGTTGAAACATTAGTAACTAGCTATTGCCCGTGAATTCGTCTGCGTAGAATAATAACGTCATAGATGACAAGATTTTCATTAAGACTTCATTCCCTATTGGGACCTTTTGCGGGTTAATTATGGGTGATGCAGCCTGTCCAAGATACTTTGACTTTTGAAGACAAAACTATTTATCAATTCGGGCCAGTATTTTCTGAGATTAGCGCGTCCAAACAAAACAAATGCTTTAGCTTTATATTATTAGTGGCTCTATACTAATAATTTAAATTTAAATTAAATTTTTGAACCCTGGTCTTTAACTATATGCATACAAAATTTTATCATAATCATTGCATCGGTTTGGCCGTGATGACTGACAGACAAACACTTCACATTCGCATTTATAATATTATGATTAAAAAATCAAATAACTATACATACAAAAAAATTACAATCGTAAAACAGACTTTCAATGAAGCGAAATCATACGCAGCTCATATTGTACTCGTACTACTTGTGGCTCGCAATTACACCAGAATGAACTCCAGTAGTTATCGGGATAAAATTTGTAATAAGAATTTTTATGCAAATCCAACCATATATCATCAAAATAAATGAATCATCAAAATCCGTTTACTAGTCTTTGCGTGAAAATAATAAACATAAATACAGACTTTACAATTTATAACATTAGTAGGACGATTTTCTTTCGGGAGCAAAGAGCAGCCCAACACAGCTTCATCGGATTGCTATGAGTTCTCGTCGGACGACGAAACTAGGTTTGGGGTCGGAAGAGGGTCCGACCTCCACTCTCCCGCAGATGGGAGAGATGCAGCCCGAAATTGAGAATGTCTATAAAAGCTGGTTTAACTATTGTTATCATGGCCGGAGAGACCGCCGACTCTGACGTCGAGGACAGCTTGCGCACGGTAGCTGAAATGACCTCGGTGCTGACGTGAATGAATGGCTCATAGAGAGGGTCATGACCAGGGCGAGGAATATTATGTGATACGCCATACATCTGCGCGCAACAGCTTGTTAGCTGCAAGTCATCATCATTATCGTCAGTTGAGTGTCATCTGCTACACATCTGATGGCACTTTTAAGCTCTATATGTACCTCTACATACAAAACTTACAGTTAGAGCTTCGTTTTACAAGTGAAGCCCGTTGATTTACAAAAATACCAAGATACACAGTCCGCGTTCCCAAAACGTCCGGATAAAATATGCCAAGTTATGCACTTTGTAAAAACAAATTAATAACATGCATGTAAGGTTGACTTTGCAAAGATGTATTTTATGTACAATCCTGGATGCTTTGGAAATACAGTTTAGTATGAAATCGTGTATTTTTTATTTTTGTAAATAAGTGATGAAGAGAATTTACTTTTTCAAGTCAAGGTCAAAGTGATATCATATTCAAATTTATGGAGTCTCAGTCTAATAGTATTTAAAATGTAGACTATCAACTCGCGACGCAATCTTTGGAATTAGGCGAAGATTGTAAGAAATGATTGCCCCTCGAGGGTGGCATATTATTACCTGTGCCAAACCCTGTATAGATAAATGAATGAAAAAGCTGGCAACATCCCGCTTAATGTTAAAACACATTTTACGTACTCCATACATTCGAATCAAATTTCGCTCATTCCCGATTCGCTGTTCAAAAACAAAGCAATTGAAACCAATAAAGTTCAGTTTAAATCTGTGAATTGAGAAGAGGCCACAGGACGTAACATTTAGCCACCTCGCTCGACACCCACCATTTCTGACCATTTCCGGTCAAATAAACCGATTTGACCGCTGACGTTCCACGTGTTCAGGTTCGCTGACGTTCCAACCGAGGGAATTAACTCTATACATAACACTAAGTTCACACCGTCGTCGGTTGCAAGGCATTTCGTGGATAAATTAAACATTTCATGGTAATTAATAGAGATGGCGGTAACGGTTACATGACGACAACGAATTATACTGCTGTGTTATCACTAAGAGGTAGTGCCATGCTGCATAGGAGGACGTAGTATTATGCATGGTGCATTACACTACATCCTTCAATGCCTCGCCATTTTCGAATTTATTCGCATACCTGTACTGCAAGTTCTTACTCCTAGTCGAATTTTATTATATACCGCAAGTGTCCTGTAGGTTTTATCCCCTATTTTTGAGATCTCATATAAAATATGCATTACTTTGGCTTAGTAGTACCATTTTTTCAAGGCTTAACGACGTTGGGGGCTTTAGTCTTCGACTTAAATTTCAACTTGAATCTTCCACGCGTTACCGAAACAAGTCTGAACAACAATGTCAAAAAAGGGCTAGGTTTTTTCTTTTTTTCAGGTACGGAACCCTAAACACAATAATTTTTCATCATAACAGAATAATGCATGTGGAGGAAACGAGTCAAGTGAGGATCGTCACATGCGTCTCTGTGCTGCCTCCGCGGGTTCCCCGATGGGAACTCGCGTGGATTATGTTGTGTTATTTTTTTTATGAATCATGAGAACAAATGCGATGGCTGTATATTAATGGCCATTCATTTGTCACGTATCTGTACGACATTCAAAATATCGACAGCTCGATTTATTCTAATCAACGTAGATCATCGGCCAGCGAGTGCATGTGGGAACAGCACACATGTTCGTACATACATTAGTGTTTTGAAAGCGCTTTGTTTGCGCTAAGCTGCGCTGCTCGTGCTGAGGCACGAATATTTTTTATTTTATATTTGTATGCTATTTGAGTTATCGCTTAAAACTTTCATGCTAATTCGACATATAAAAACGAGGCACGTTCTATACAATTTATCTGTGTTATATGGAGATATGTTCTGTATAAATAACCTCATCATCGTCAGTCTTGTCCAGTCATTGCTTGCACTTAATATGTAAGCACATGTTTGGTTTATAGACGGACGTAACTCTCACTCCGGTGGCACGTTAATGCAACACGACTGAAGACAGATCAGGCGCAGGACCGACGGCTGATGTCCTCCAAGGCACCGGGACATCCCCAAGCACCGAATAACACTTTCTTGATCCGACCACGACTCGAACCCTCATGACCTGCAATCTACGAGACTGCAAAACAGCCGGGCAGATGAACGACGTGACTAATGAACCTAGCGTCATTTCCGTTGTATGTGTACTTCGTAACAAGTGAAGTGTCAATCGTCACGAGCCGTCTAGACGTCCGAACATCAAAGCGACGAGCGACGGACGCAAGCGGATGGATTCCAATCATAGCCACGCACTTGAATTCCATGTGTGTATCAAAATATGTAATTGTAAGTATAGTGGTTTTAGACGGCAGACGAATCGAGAAAATGACATCTGCATTGCAAGTGAATCGTGCAGATGTTAATGAGGATACTCATAGAAAGGCTGTGTGTTGTGTGTATAGACACCTGGTCTACGAGCGTCGGCTTCAGATAATTGAACTACACGGTAGTCCCATTGTTATTTAAAAAAGAACCACGTCGACAGCCAGTCCGAAGTGATAGCGAAGGCCAGGGTGACGGCGACGGGTGATGATGATACACTACGTGATGATGACACAACTAGCTAGTCGATATTTTAGTATTAAATGCCACACAAATGCTCCAATTAACTACTTCTAACCGGAACCTGTTCAACCGAAATCTATTCACCAGTTAAGCTTCAAATAGACTAAACGAGACTTGAAGAACCTGCGAAACCGGCCCTAAGTGTATTTCTCTAATCGCAAGAGCTGCCTTGTGACCTCAATTGCTATAGCATGTTGAAGTATTGTCATTCACATCAGGGCGGAGCGACAATTTATAGCGACAGCGCGAGCGAGACAAGATGGCGAATAACAACGGCAACAAATGTAAAGTTTACTGTTTAGACGAGCGGCTGGCGCAGTTATGGCATAGTTCTGGTAAGACGTGCGTGTTGCGCCGGCGGTCGCGGGTTCCAATCCCGCCCAGGTCATGGATGATTCAATTATATGTATTTTCATTATAACACTCTTAACTATATAACACGTTACATTTTGTTTATTATATTGATTGTCGTAGGAGATCTGTCATCTTCGTGTTAATCGAAAGAAGCCTATGTTAGATGCAATAAAAAATACTTTCTCGAAATCTTGAAAGTGAAAGTCTTCAATATTGAAAGTTTTAAATTTAACATTAAAACTTATAAAAAGTTGTTTTCGCAAGCGATTGAAAACTTAGTTTATAATTTTAACGACAATATTTTGAAGCGAAATTAAAAAATGTTGCACACAACAAAGAGTAAGTTTACCGGGTTCAAAATACCATAAATTTTTCAGTTCAAGTTATAAAACAGTAGAGTTCTGCTGCAAGTTTCTTCTGTTGCTTTACTTACCAGCAAAAGCAACAAATTTGTACACAAAAACTAGGCTTTTTATATATTTTACGATCTAAAAATGTCCATAAATTGAAAAAGATAATTTATGATTACACAGGTGTTACAAAAACATATGCACATGCGCTTTTCACACGTGGCCAGGCTATAAGAGTCCACAACACTCTTGGCACTTCTAAAATAAAAGAAAACAGTAAATATTACTGATCTGCACTAAGTCAGTCCGTTAAGGGGATACGAGTTTAAGGAATAACTAGAGCGTGTTTTTAATAGTTAAATAGGTAAACGAGTTGTCTGTAGACTTCTGAGCTGAATGTGCCTTCTGTCATGTTCGTATAATTGTTTTGCAGGCGTGACGCCCTTCTGTCATCCACCTCTCCAATGAGCCATCAGAAATTTACAGTTGACATTGTTACCATGGCTATCATATTGCGGCGGGAATTATGTGAGCGAGAGTTTTAAGTTTGTTCTGACACAATTCGTCTGCTTGGCGGCATGGCATTGTCTTTCTAAAAGCCGTCCTGACGTTGATTGAAAGAGCCCGCAGCACTCCAGATAGTCTTATGATGTTGACCTGCACGCACACACCGAACCATAATTTCATGACGTCGATTGGGCTGCATGACGCAGGCCAGCGATTTATGAGCACGAGATAAGGCAATTCAAGTACTGGATTAGGAATTACTTCTCTAGTTACTTAAGACGGACGGTGTAGATGTGTCGCAGGCTGATTATCTTTTGGCTAGCCAATTGAAAAATAAGGATCGTCTTGTATTGCGGCGGGTAACGATCAGCCGGATAGGACACGGCTGAATGATATTCCGCCAGAAAGTGTTCGTCGTTATAAATTATTCAATAAAGGCAGCCGTGTTGAAATAAAGCGGGTCATTATCCGCCTCTTTGACAAGTTTTGGTTCCCAATTTTAACACTCGCGGTGTTGCTTGACATGACAACAACAATGGCGTCTATAGTAGAATACAGAGAAATAAAGAAGCTATGCCCAGATATGTTCGAAGGTTTAGGCGGGAGCATAGCACCCGCGGCGTATACAGGCGGATAATGATTCACTTTATATCAATAAGGATAGCTTTATTGAATATCGTACAACGCCGAACTCTTTCTGGCGCAATTTCACTCAGTCGTATATAGCCACAGCTAATCGTTGGCCCGCCACAAAATAAAACGGCCCTGTTTCTGAAAATGGCTAGCCGTAATAAAATACACCGATTTAGACAATCCGACTGCGACAGACATATCATATGCCCGCTAAGCCAAATAACAACGTTTATAGTCATTGCCCATTCGTTTCTTGTTTATTCTGATATATCTTTGTCGAATAACCTTGTATCGCCTCCGGTTTAAATTAACTATCATAACTCCCATATAGGGATACACTTATATAAACAAGACGTATCTAATGACTCCTCATAACATGTCAAAATCCGTGAAGCCGTTCGAAGCAAGGGACATAGAAATCTATATACGACCAAAAAAACTGGCGATCCGCCCCGGCTTCGCTCGTGAATAAATTATACACCGTACACGAGAAAACCGTATGAAAATCCGTTCAATAGATTCTGAGAAAATGGATCACATACGGATAAATAGGTTTTTGGGGATTTGTTTTATAATAAATAGTAATAATATATATAAATGAATAAAAAGAATATATAAAGAATAAAAGAAATGTAGATCTGGCAACTTCACCGGACAATGTGTTATTCGGAATCGGATATTATACCGGACAATGACTCGTTAACTGAGTAACAACAGAATAATATTTCTTTAAATGTAGCTCATGAGTGGGTCGTAGCTCACGGGGCAACAACTGGGTCAATAACGTCCCATTTGGTGAATTTGAACATAACCAAGGACTCGGTGATGGTGCTGTCGGCTCGCAACGGAAATTAAACTTTTTTAATATCGTCAGACTTTTCCAATAAAATACCTTCTTTTAGAATGAGGATACAGTGGAGAAATTAGGCTTTCGACGACTACCGGCGCTCGCGTAATTGTGATGAAGTGTCATCCGTCCCTCTTCCGATGGGCCACCGGAAACATATACCGCACCAAATGCCACAGACATTAGTAAGAGATAGTGAAATGCTGCATTGCAGCCAAATTGTGCCGGCTCGAGCGGGGAGGTGCCTGTGCTCTCATGATACCGCCGTAGTTACGACTTCGGTGTCAGCCAACGGTTTAGGTCACAACGCCGCTGAGCGACTCCGTACTACTCCTACCAATCTGTCTGACTCCTTCTTGACACAGTTTAAACTTAAAAACAGCTTATTTAATTCAAGAAGGTTTTTTAATTATTAGCGCACAAAATTTTCATTTCTGTCTGTGCTTTATTTATGTAATTTTTACATAAAAAAAATAGCAAACATATATACAAAGTCTCTCTCGTCTCACTACAAACTCACTCTGTCACATTTAATAACTTTTACAATATTTGTGGAAGGCTGGCAGAATGCTTAGATTTGTAAGGCTTTTGTGAGCGTCTTGTGAGGGCGCGGTCAAAGACCGTCCACGTTGTCATACATGCAGCGTATGACGATTTTGATACATATCCACATATGTACCCCATATGTGAAAATTCGTAACTCATAAAATATAATACAACAACCATTGACTCCGTAAGTTGTCGGCAATTATGTAACTCAAGTGAAATGAAACTGATATTTAGCAGTGAAACAATTTTTAAATCAGACTAGTAGTTCCTGAGAACAGCGCGTGTAACCATACGAACAAATAATTACCACCTTTTTTTAAGATTAACTACGCTAGTTGGGGGAGGATAACCTCATTTGCAAACACCCTCATAATTTATCGCGCTAGAAATTGGTGATTTGTGAAAGCTTTTCTGGCTGCATATGGTATCACCATCACCATCAACCGGTCGATATACGTATATAACCACAAAAACAACTAATATTTATATATTTATGTCGATTAACGTTATTTAATATAACGATAATTTAATAACGTCGCCGACTAATATCAACCTGCTAAGTAAAAAAACTAAGAGCTAAAACTAATTAAGAACAGACAAAGAACTTTCGTGTCGCACAGAAAGCGACGTACAATACGCATCTACGACCGTCGCTGGTTGTAAACACGCGTTCCCATGACCAAATAATTGACAGAAATCTTGCACACGTGAACGTCTTGCTGTTTAATTGGAATAAGAGACGGGCTTTATCAGTATTGTTTTTGTATGGTTATTTTTGCATTGCAGACGAACTGGGCCGGCACGCTGCAGCCTAAAGCTACAAAGTTCATCTGATGGCTATCTATTTTCGAGATTTACAATGCTCTTTTTTAATGTGTATAATGCCAAAGTTGAATATTATAAAATATGTGAAGGATGAAGTGTTTCATAAGTTACTACTACTAGTTCCATTGAAAATAATTAAGGTGAATTCAATTGGCCCCAGCGAGTAGCCGCGGTTCAGAGACACGAACCGATAAATTATGATCAATTAGGGCACTGAACAGTGAAGTTGGAATTTGGAGAATTAGTTCGTAATGGCCATCATCTTCATCAGCTTATATCATTGTCATCAGTAGCAGCAGCCAGAATACGTCTGCAGCTGGTCACAGACCTCCTCCGGAGAGCGGCACGGGTCGCGGTCACAAACTGCTTGCATCCACCGGCTGCACGCGATATATCGGTCTTTCACACACCAATGACCCGCATAATAATCTATTCTTATATACGTTTAAAAATAGATCGTATAATGATCGCCGGTCCGGGATAGATGCGAGCAGCGGGAGATCGGACGTCTTGGCGTTCATTGAGCGAGGCCTGGACAGCAGTGGACCCACAAGGGCTGATAATGATGATGATGACGATATATGTATAAAACAAAGTGCGCGTTAGCTGCCTGTCTGTATGTGATCAATTTTCTCTAGATGTACTGAATTGATTTTCTAGCTGCTGAAGAAGGTTATAGTATATAATTGACGGACGAAGGCGGGCCGGTCCGCTATTATACCTATATATTTAAACCTAATCGTTAAAAGAGCTATCTAATTTGAGAAGCTCTTGACGGTACTACGGTTAGCAAATTTGACGAATTATTTATTTACTGAATATACATACACAAAATAAAAAACGAAGCCCTTAAAAATAACCTTAAAAAATATTGAAATGTGCCCAGCGTTACTTATGATGTCAAGTCGTATTTTGTCATATATATCTGCTCGTTATGGTACATACAAAAGCCAAGTCCTTTAGGCTGAAGTAGTGACCATCAGTCTACAGACATATGCACGGAAAAAAATTGTCTCCTGCTGCACCAAGTGAGGTTATGATAAATTCTCATTACCGTATACAGCCAGAGAACAATGCGGGGCGTAAGCAGTTACACTAAGTGTAAGTAAACTCGAAATCAAAATTTTCTATTTTGAATAAAATAGAATTTGAAAAAATCGCCTTCTTGAACGCGGGCTGTTCAGCTGAAGTATATTTAGGGACAACAGTGACACGTGCTGTTTGTGAAATGTCAAAATGACATTAGCACTTTTTCATTGAGGGTCCTAACTACAGATATCTTACGATCTACGGCTACACAAAGGACGCACCAGATCCACGACGGCTGATAAAAATTCGGAAATTGAACAGATTACTTCAAAGGAAAAAAAATGTTTAGGGGCCAGCCATTGTTCCTTTTCCAGTCGGCCGCCCATCTGATGTTGACACGCTCCGCTCGCTACAGCGGGCTGCCGATGCTGGTGTTTTTCTTTAACCAAATCTTTTAATACTACAATTTACTCTGGAAAACATGTTTTTGTCTAAAGTTTTACAGGGGACAAGTGGACAAGCAGCAAAACACCACCGACGGCATTAACTCTGCTCTACCCGCTAATCGATGGTAAGTTCTAACAGTCTACTAAAATTATAAGTACGACATTTTGATCGTCTCATTAAAACTAGTTATCTAGCAACTGGGTAGGACGTAATCCTCTAGCATTGTCAGACGTTAATTTTACACTTTGTGTAAATTTAACCCCAGGGCGCGTGTTGTTGTGTTTCTGCACGGTAACGTATAAATGTAACAATATCCATACGACACGTGTCATGTAGCCATCACATCCCCATGTGCAGCTTTATTCATTCCTTGTAAGTGTTATTCGCGGAACAGTAAATTGGCAACTTACACCTCGTATTGCCGAAGGGTTAAGTGGATATATCGTATCGCTTACGTGTAAGCAAGACGTGAGAGACCCCGCGTAAGCCGCACATCCACAGATCGGGTTACGATACTTCCTTCTGTTTTACGTGGTTTTATCACGCCTTTCGTGATATCAGTGGTTTCGTGAAAAGGGACGGAACTGTGTTACAGGAAAGTAGAAGCCGGGGAAGTGCGCTACTATTTTAATTTGATTTGAATATTGCAATATTCGAATAAATATTTTTCATACTTCCAATCGCCCAACGCGGTACTTCACCTCCAAAAACACAACCTAAGGGGTCGAATTTCGCAAAATTCCGTTTCAGTGAGTCCTACGTCCTAAAAAGCCCCATGCGATTTCTGAGATTTCCTGGTGAGAGCATGAGTGAGTGTAAATTATCACCTGATGTCACAAGTCTATACGACTAATATAAGGCTCGCCGTTCCTATTAGTGACTACGACAGATCAGTGTAGTTTCTGGTTACGGCGCTCAAGTTCTTTAGACACTACAAGGGCATATGGCACAGCGGTGGTTAGTGTTAGAAGTAGTGGAATCGAATATTCAAATACCCTGACAGAACATAAAAGATGTATATGGAATGTCTATTGGGGGCCCAGGAGGAATTGCTATCAATAATTTTGTATTTTTTGGTTTCAATAAAAAAAATATTTTTATTGTTAATGTCAATACATGTTAGGGTATCTACATAATTATTAATTATATCAAAATACTCTAATTTTAAATATACTTAAAATAAACATGGGTGTTTATATACATAGGCAATGTTCAGCAGTACACGGTTAATATTTTTAACATTGATATGAAAATGATAAAAAGTGTTTTAAATAAAGGAAATTCAAATCCACCGACACACATATTAGGCAAGCAGACGTGGAACTATTCCCATGCGAATATAAACACCCCAGCTAATAGGTGGGTCTATTATTAAACTAGCAACAATTAAAATTTTGAACATTTTTTGTACATACCTACGTAACGAGTGGTTAAGTCACCATCATCAGCTCTTATCGGTCCACTGCCAGACATAGGGCTCGCTCAATGAACGCCGAGAGTGGCTAAGTATTTGTTGGTAATAACTGTGCTAATTGTACCTGCATTGTACGGCCATGTGCGTGGGGCAATATCATGGTCACCCTCGGCTTCAGTGTGTAGAAGAGAACCCCATCCATCTCACCACTTGGAACAGGCATTCTAGTATTAAAAATATGTTTTTTGTAAGACGTAGAAGACGACCGGCGAGGTACGTTTCGCACACATGACACCGCTTTAAAATAATAGCTACGCTGTCGCGTTGCGTGCGGTGTGTGGGTAGCCGGTGGCTCATTGGAAGGGAGAACGAAAGTACGGCAAGGCATCTGCATGACAATAAATGGGTATGTACGGGCGTCGGTGGCCCTCAAGGGGTTCAGATTTATTCCTCCTCCGACTGACAGCGACTCCGAAGGACTAATTTGCCCACCTACACTATCTAAATAATTTTAGTTGTCGTGCAACTTTATGTTGTTTCAAAGAAAAACATTGTATCGCTATTTGTGTCTTATGAGGCATAAGATACTAGAAACTATAAAAGTCCAGACTCTTTACGAGTCTATTTTATCTGATAAGAACAGTTTTAAGTACTTTCGAGATGTCTTCATTGTACCTACTAGACTAGCTACGTCATATTTCTTAAGATTATAGATCTTATCTCTTCAATATTAGAAATTCAGGATGAAGCGCGGATCTACGTATGACCCCGAAAGAATTTACCGATCGGACATAAATACGTGTCATTTACGTCAATCTGTTGGCCAAAATCTTTCCTTCCATTGACGCTATGGTTGTTATAGAGTAACATAATTAGACGGACGATTTAACTGAGGCTCCCCGAGTTTTAACCAGCTCAGTGAAATTAAAAGGACTTTCAAATTGTTACAATTCATTAGTAACTAATATCATCCAGGTCAATTATGACGCAAATTCACCAGAGCGATAAGAAAGTAAACCAATACTGCTTTCTGAAGATCACTCACCTTGTCATTAGCACCTCAATTTCCGCTATATCGATGCCTCGCGCTAAACGCTTGGGCAAACATTCCAATCCACTATTACATCTTTCACTGCTTAGCTTTTTTGGCTTTTCAAACTAAATTAAGAGGTGATACCGTGCTACATCGCGGCCTAATCGTGTAGCCGTAGTCACGCTTCTGGTGCGGCTTGTAAATTACCCATGGCTTATTGTAGAGCAAAGTAGGAGGATTTATCGGCATAGCTAATACGTAAATGTCTATGGGCGTCTGTTCTCGCCTCAAGTCATCGACTGCTCGTTTGTACCCGTTCAGGTTAGTACTATAAAAAATATGTAAAGAGAAAGTTTGAAGATAACGCGTTTTATTTTCCAAACATAAATCCCGAAGTTTTTCATCATCCCTGGAAGCAAAAGGCACCAGCGTCGCGCGCCTATTTCAGGAAGCGCTTAAATGGTCGTCCCACAAATGAGAGTAGGTTTGACAAAGATTTAAACGTCTCATTAGATAGTAAAGTGTGGACATTTATTCCAGGATTCTCAGAGAAGGAGAAGTTTAAGGGAAATGTCACCAATCATAATCATTTATAAGCTTTGTAAGTGATCTCACTCTTAATTTGCAGAGCGGTTTTCTTTGAAATAATCGTTTAGTTTTGAACAATCTCACATCTGGCACTGTCCAACAGGGAAAGACAAAGTATACATAATATTTATATAAATACAGTCCAGGAAAATGACCTAAGTGTTGGTATTTCAGACTTGCAACAGAACAATCTACCTTACAAACGTATATCTGTAGTTATTTGACACAAAACGATGCACCCATACGCCTGCAAACATAAATTACTCAACTTATACATAAGTTATAGCAACATCATACTCTCGTTTTGGTATGAAACCCTCAGTACGCGAGTCCACACGTCAACCAGGTTTTCGTGTTAATTATTGATATTTTTATCTTTTACTGAGAAGTTTCCCCAACCTGACACAATTCGTTTTCCACGTGGGCGACGCGTCTTCGGCCGTCTATCTTAAAATATATATGAGCGACATTAGAGCCGTATATATTTAACAAGTGGCCATTTATTATGAACAACAGGCCTACACATTTACTATCAACTAATTACCATACTATGGCTTCACCACTATAATAAAGATAAAACGCACTTAGCGAGAGAAACTTTTGGCGTATCGCTTGACCTCTATCGGTATTCGGGGCCCATCGTCAGCCTTATTATCCGTCCGCTAGTTCTTGGCCTGCTAGGGTCTACAAACCCCATGGAAATAGATTTTTCTCACCAACAAAAAAGATAAGTCGTGAAGTGTGGCAGCTCCGACATGTGACTGGAGTTTACTCCTCAGAAACGAACACTATTCTGAAGTGAAATGTGCGCAAGAGAGAGAGAGAGGTAAAGCGCTGTCATAGCTCTTCATATGTTTCAGTTCCCATATATATTGATAGAACCAAAACGATAATACACCTTCACGCCAGCTCCCTAATGGGTGAGGCAGAGAAAACGGAGTGCCGAGCATTACAATCCTCTTGCCTTGCCTCCTCCAAATTCATTAGAGGCCGTTCTAGTATTACGTAAGCTGATTTATTACAATTCTTTGTCGATGTCGATAAATGTCTTCGTCCCTCTGCAATTAGATTTACTGGGAATCAAACGAAGATATGTTCCACTGCGACTAATGTGAAACCTATTTTACGTAATTCTTGTGTGAGTTCATCAAGAGTTTTTATGCTGCGAATAGATTCCGTTCGTCTTCTATCATCTGCTGCACTCCCAAATAAAGCTGCACCCGCAATTGTTTTCAATAGTGATGGTTGATTGCTTTCAAGATCAGAGATAGTTTTTTTTTATTTCTGGATTTTCATGACAGATATCTTCTAACTTTCTTTTCATACCATCCCTGTGTTTCTTCTGGGCAATTACGTTATGAACCTTACTGTTTAAAGACTGTTTTTCTGTTATTCCTCGCGCAACTTAATAATCTGCTTATCAACTTCAGCTCGGTTGGGCAAAGCATTCAGATTTTTTCCGAGTATGCATTATTTGCGGGAATCCCCGAAAAATCATTTCGTTTTCAAGCAAAGACAATGTGAGGGCTGCCATTCGTGTAGAATAGTAAATAACTACCGATGACGTAATCATCACCTAGACTCCCCCATATCATCCGATAGGAGCAAAGATCCAAGGACACGTTGACCCAGCCCTGTGCTGAGTACCGTGAAGACTTGTGTTAGAGGTACTAGACAACGGAAATATATTTCATATTCCTATAAATTTAAGCAATATGTTTAACATTTTTATTATATAAATACTTTTAATACACGTATAAACATCCATGACCTGGGCGAGATTCGAACCCGCGACCTTCGGCGTAACACGCGGGCAAACCGCTACGTTACCAAAAGAGCCAGCCGGTCGTCTAAATCTAAAAACTGGTACATCTAGTTTATTCCAGTTTTTAGTATTTCTATTGTGATTATCACTTATCATGCTAAATTATTTAATTGTATCAATCCTTATAGATACTTAAATCAATTCTTTAGTAGTATTTCCAAAATTCAAAGTTAACCGTCGATGGTATTAGAATATATTTTAATGTACCCCGGCGTTACTTGCATTATCGTCGTAGACACTTCAATTTTTTATAGTATTGGGGGACAAACGAGAAATCCCTTGTATGACTACCGACGCTCACGAACATCAGCATAATTACTATTATGATGCGTTGGCTTCCCTTTCACCTCCGTCAGCATGGACAACATGCTACTCAAAAACCGCACGAAACGCGACACCGAAGATGTCACTTTACGCCGGTATCAACAGAGCGTGAGGTACCCCCTAGACGTGCCGGCCCAATTCCGCTGCAATGCAGCAAGGCACTACCTCTAATCGAATACCTCATGCGTTAAGATACAAATTCTTCTATTTTGTCGGCCCTCCTCTCCTATCGCCAGTCACGTGCGGTGTACAGGACAAAAAGATACAAATATACGCCCGAAAAACGTGCCACCCGTCTGGCGCATTTGATTAAAATATCATCAGATGAAACAATTGTATATACGCATGCCCTCCAATGCCCCGTAGAAATTAGAATACAGGTTAGTAAAGTCGTATCGTGTACCGTGTACCTTGTTCAATTTTACAAGCGCAGTAATTGAAACTAACTCTAAGTTTAACTCCCGCTAACCACAGCTCGCTAGCCGCAATGAAATGGTACATTAAATGACTAAATGAACAAGTCAAACTAGAAACGCAGTTTCTGTCTAGCGTATAATATCACACTATCTAACAAATTAGTCCGCTGTGTGCGAAACCTGGTGAGGTGTTACGACATTATATCACAGCCTCGTGGTCTTGTGGTAAGCATGTTCAGCTACAGAGGTCAGTTCCCGGGTTCGAATGCCGTGAAAAGAAGCTATGAGGATTTTACAGATTCTAATAACTGTCCGGAGTTAGTAAGTTGGCGGTGTTACACCACCGTGCCTCGGAGAGCACGTTAGCTCCGGTCGTGTCGGATTGTCGTCCCATTGAAATAGGAGAATGAAGGAATAGAGAGTGCACTTGTGTCTGCGCAAACACTTCTGCACTAAAATATGTCCTGCGCAGAGGCGTCTCATAATAGAGTTGGCCGCTGTAGCCGAAATTCGGCTAGGACGACATTATATTTATATTAGCCACTAAATGCGCCACCGCTTTTTAGTAAACCAAACATCATGGAATAACCGCTTATCGGTCTGGGAAAATAAGCCCCAGAGAATATATTTTAATAGATGGCCCCCTCCCTAGGGGATTAACGGATGGGTTAAAGCCCAAACGACTTGGTAGCATTAACATTGTTAAGCGTTGTTATGCTGGTGCTGTTGGTTTATTCTAGTACAAAGATTCTTGTATTTGTTTTCGAGTGACTAGCGAGAGGCTCGTAATTTCACTTTCATTGTTTTTGCAGTGAGCCAATTTAAGGTGAAACTTTCTCTGGGCTTTTACAACATAAATGAGTTGGGATATTGTTCGGGGAAGCTGGTCCTTTTACAACATAAATGAGTTGGGATATTGTTCGGGGAAGCTGGTCCTTTTACAACATAAATGAGTTGGGATATTGTTCCGGGAAGCTGGTCCTTTTACAACATAAATGAGTTGGGATATTGTTCGGGGAATGTGGTCCTTTTACAACATAAATGAGTTGGGATATTGTTGACACAAATATAAATTAAATTTGTATTGGAATAACATAATGAAGATTTTCTTACCGAAATTAATGATTCCCTTGGTATCTATCCCAAGACAACACAAAATCTATTTTATGCAGAAGAAATTCACGGTTCACAACTAGTTCGTTGATAAATAACGCCAGTAGCAAATTCAACTACTTTTCTATGAGTAGAAGGCTAGCATCCTAATAGGTCAATCAGGTAAGTCTATCATCTATTATTTAACATTTTATAATACTCTATAAAACTAAGAAGTATTTACAATCAGTTTTTTTGTAAGACATAATTCCATGCTACACTGCAGCCGAGTAGCCCCAGTCGCATGGCACCGCCCTTAGAGTGATGACCACGCTCTCAACGAGGCCAACATATCTGCATATCCGGATGTTAATGGACGACGGCAGTCCCCCATAGGCTCCAATATATAATAATATAGGCCTACGCAAAAAAAAAAATATTGATTTCAGATTCCTTCGCCCGTTCGATCGATATAAAGCACAGTACCACCCACTAGAGATATAAATGGCATTCATTAGTAACATCAGCCTTCGATGCTTCACTATAATATTATATGAGCATCTAGTCGATTAATAAATACAAACTTTCAATGTAACTCATTGGCCCGACGAAAATAATAAAATAAGCAAAAATGAGAATATTAAAAAATTATGAGAGTTTGTTAAAAAGAGAGACTAATAGTAAACCACATTTTCTTTCGCTTTCAACTTAGAGGGACACGTTTTAGGCTGGCTTCCCTCATTTCTCTAAATCCCAAACATCTGCTCGTCACCCCACGACCACTCATAGCAATCCGATGCAGCTGTATTGGGCTGCTCTTCGCTGTCACAGCACAAGTTCAGGTCCGAAAAAAACAGTGTGTGCCTGTAGCGTTAGAAGTTATTCTTTTTTAACGTAACAAGATAGAGATCTTTTAAAAAAAAATATCTTTCGCCTTATTCTACTTAAAAAAATGTCACTAACAATAGAAATAAAACCTATTTAATTTCATACATTGAAAGTTTCATTATAAGATATTAGTAACTTTTCTTTAAAAAAATATAGTCTTATCATTTTCCCCTTACACACCAGAGAAGTATAGCTTCAACAATGCAGCTACAGCGATCTAATGAAACTGCTACACGAGCGCGGAGTGATGAAGGACAAAGTGGTTTTAACTTGACAATGGCCGTGCCCCTCATTGGTCTGCGGTTACAACCTCGTTCTCATCTGTGGACTGTCATGTGTGTATCAATTGAAAAAACCGCTGAACTGATTCCGTTGTTATGCGACGCGGTTGATTTAATATCGGCTTGTTATATTATTTGGGTGAGAGAAGCCGAGTTTCAAGTGTCCAGATTATTCGAATTTACACATTACAAAACGAATGCCCGCAATATGAAAAGATGTGAGAAGTCATATCATGTGAAATATTATCCTTTGGCCTTCCTGGACTGACGTTGCATTGTTGCCTTTCACGTCAGAATCATGTTTGTTTTCAAGGAGTAAACTCGTGTCGCAGAGGAGACACAACATTTTTAGGGTTCCGTGTCCAAAGGGTACAAACGGGACCCTGTTACTAAGTCTCCGCTGTTCCTCTGACTGTCACTAGACTGTGTCACGAGCCGTGGCAGACAGTTGAGCTTTTCACAGCTGATGAGTTATTGTTACCGCTATAACAACAAATACTAAAAAAATAATAAATTAATTAATGCTTAAGGGATCTCCCTAACGAGTAGCGTGTTTCTGGCCACGTTTTTATTGACGGTGGTACGTGCATACGTACACTTATACGTACATACGTACATACGTACACTTATACGTACATACGTACACTTATACGTACATACGTACACTTATACGTACATACGTACACTTATACGTACATACGTACACTTATACGTACATACGTACACTCATATGTATGGTACGGCCGGTCGTTAGTTAAATAAGTGTACATAACAGTAACTACCATAAAAATCTGTTACATAGCAGGGGAGACAAACATGAAAACGGGTCTTGGTTCCTCAAGTTAGAAATTTCACAAAAGGCACGCAAGTGACAGTGTAACCGCCACTTCATGTCCATTAAGCCATTTACTTTCCCGCCAATTTAACTGCGCTGCACCACTTAAAATATTTGTATGTCCTTTTCTTAACACCTCAAGGTACGTTGAAAAAGATCTATAGATAAAACACATTGACGAACTGTTAAAAATCACGTACGAAAGCTGACTAGCAGTGACAACTGATCTCTATATGTAGCAAGATAAATCGCATATCCCACTGGCGGTGCTAATGAGGTCAGCACGAACCAGCTTCCATATACGTGGTCCTCCCATGTGGCTCTGAAGGCTTCCATTTGCATACGTACCGTTGCAGGCATTGCTGGTTATATAATATTACTTAAATAATCAAGTTATACGTGAAGGTATTATCATCAATTATTTTTACAGCCTAAAAACACAAACAAGAAGTCGGTGCCATTTGGTGACTACCAATGACGCCTAATATCTAATGAGCCAATGAATTACTCTTCTTCACTCCATCCCCCAAATGAGCCATCAGGTGGTGACAAACCGCACGAAAGTCGACAGTATACTGTACGGGTTTTTTTTATAGTATAGGGGGACAAACGAGATTTTCTACGATTACCGACGCCCATGCACATCAGCAAATGCGATGCCGTCCTTTTCTTCGATTTAATATTCTACCTACCTAACCTAATTTCTTCGATTTATTATTCTGTTCTATGTTCTATGACCATGATTACTTACATTACATAGTGAGAAGTGTAGTAAGAGATTCAACACTACGTCGGTTTACATTATTCGATTCACAGCAAATAATTACTAGACTTATATAAACAAACACTGTATAAGCGGTTTATATTATGAGCAATTTGTGAACGAGTTATTCTCCAGAACACACATAAATTGGTTGAACACCGAAGGTCAAGGACGACAGGATCCGCCGAGATCTATCGCAAGGCGGTCGTCTCAACTCGCGCTTCGACGTTGGCCTAATCAGTACCTCGACAATTTTGACAACGCAACCAAAATAGTAGAGGTATAGTGCCTCCACTTTTATAGCATAACTAAAAATGGAATGGAGCTCGAGAATCGCTCGAGAAAAGTCCTATCGGGAATAGCAGAGTCGCTTAAAGATACTTACCCTGAACATATGCTGTGGCAGCGAAGAGTAGCTCAATACAGCCTCATCGGTTTGCTATTCTTAGTTCCGTTACTTTGGCAATTGTTGTATAATTATGTATGTTGACTAGCGGTCCGGCACGGCTTCGCACGGATATTTCACAAAATATGGCAAATATCCATATTGATGATTACAAAAAAAAAAAATTTTTTTACTTCGGCCTCGTAGACATTACACGTGGACTCTGGGTGCACAGGACTGACCCAGGGTGTCCTCGTCTCGGGGCCTCTGAAGCCGCACTGGATATATGTAAGTATCTGTAGCACAGGCACCAGCTGTCACAACTGCCATCATAAGACACTTCACAAATCTCTTGACAGGTATGCAACAGTAATAATTAAAATATCTTAATGTTTATTCGAAGTATGTATATGAATTTGAGTTGGACTAAATGTCTATTATAACTTTCATCACCCGTCGGTTTTGTTAGCACGGACGTCGTAACTAGCTGCGCCTCGCGGTTTCCCCCTCCGAGTTTTCGTTCGTCTTCATGAAAAGCCGCACTTCTATTATTAAAGGAAAGATACACCAACAATGAAACACGTTTACAATCTTCCCACGTCTGTACATAACGTAAATACTAATAAAAACAAAAGAAACATTGTAAATAACATATCATGGCGGTGTCGTGACCGGCTTACTAACGCTGTGGTTTAGATTCTAGCTGTTGTCGAACTCTAACGTTAATGAGCCATCAATCAGCTCAGCGTGGCATATTAGAAGTTATTCATAAATAAGTGATATACCATTTTTTTTGTGTTATTTAGAACACACTAATCTATGCCGAGGACAGCAAACGAGGCACCACCACCAAGGTAGATTCAATATATATGATATATTTTATTTATCAAAATCATATATAATTAAAATATAATATATAATTAATATACAATTAATAAAAATGAACAAAGATCTGTGCGCAATTTCAATAACATCGCTCCCACAGGTTTGGAGATTAGGCCAGACAAACATCGTGACACGAGACATAATATGTGTATGAATACGACGGTTACGCTATACATGGCGTCAAATATACTGAGGTATATATGGAGAAATATTTCCACTCAAAGTAATGTTTCACACGGTATATAATAGACGTTTTTAAGGCACCGTGTATTTTGCGGAGCAAATCGTCCTTGAGGGTCATAGTCCCCTACCCCAGCGGTTAGGACGAGGGTCCACCCTCCAGCCAGATTACAACCTTGAATGTAATATTTCGTATTATGTATATGGAAATAATTTCTAAATTTTTTATTTTGTTACGTGTCTGTTTAATAGGCCTTAGCAGACCACTCATTTCCAACAGTGCTGTTCAACTACCGAGAGCCACTACACAACACTTCTTTCCTGATCTGAAGTTATTCTGTGGAAGCGGAGAGGATTGCTAGGAGTCTGACGACGAGACTAGGTTTGGGGTCGAAAGACGGATCTAGCCTTCTCTCTCCCGCAGATGGGAGAGATGCATATGGATAGGAGTGTTTATAACAAATAATTTAACTATCATCATATATCCTATCATAGCTAATAGGCCTATCATAGCCCCCATAACCCTCAACGGCAGAGCAAAAAAAAAGGGATGAAAATATTTGTAATATGAGAGTCCTACAACGTTGGAGTTTGTTCACGCGGGTGAAACCTCGGGGCGCTGCACTGTGGAAAATGGTAGAACTAGAGCATATCATAAATTACTTTTAAAAACATCACAATTTGAATTAAATGCTTATTGCATTCGATACTCTAATAACCAAATAATCCTAATCAGACAATTTTTGTACTAACACGTCATATTTTTTTTTCTTGGGATGAATTAAGTTGGAGTAGCTCATTCAAATGTTTTCATACAAATAATTCATATAAATATTGTGAAAAAAGTATTTAGCACATGTGGTTTTACACATTTTTAAAAAGGATATTTTATGTTCTTAATAATGAGCTATTTATTTTTAATATGCTTTTTAATTTTGAGTAAGTACTTAAAAATGGACATACCCTATTTTTCACTTTCTTCAAAGATTTTCACATTCACCCACGTCTCCCCACGCACAACTTTATGTTATTTGATAGTATAATTATGCATAAATGAAAAATTTTAGAAATCAGCTGCGGAAGTTTGCAGCTCTGGAAGTAATGGGAAAAAATGTGATAGAGAGAGATAGAGATAGGATAGATAATTCGGTATCTTTTGCGGTTACTGCCGACATAGTTTACAAAAACAATGTTAACCACAATATTTTGATAGCAATAGCTTATCATACTTTTGCACTCGACCTGCGTGAATAAATGTGCATACCATTGATATTAGTAAGTATTTCATATCGAAAAAAAAACAGTATATAAGGGAAAGCAAATACCTTCAAATTCACACTTCAGCGTGTATTTTATATTCAGTGACACTTATTTAAATTGGTTATTTCCATTAAAATGTCAATTTTAATCTGTAACTACAGTATTTCATCATTCCCTGTATCGAGCGTGGCAGAACCTTAGAATCGTTGTCCATATTTCTACAGTAAACATTAAATGTTTCTGGAAACAACTTGTGTTTTGTAATTGGTGACATTCAATGACATATTCTGGCTTCTTTCAATAAGCGCTGGGCACAAGCATCTCGGAAAAAGGACACATTTATTCGGAACAATACAAGCTGGGTGGAGTCAGGATATTCAGTATAGTTTCCGGAGTCTGAAGCACATTCACTGCCATCAACTTCAGGTGAACGAGGAAGACAGTGCATTGCTTACGGAGACTCCTCAGAATCAACAAAGAAAAGGAAAAACAGTCTTTTAATCTAGTAGATATAATATGGGTTTGATCACATTTGTAACGCATTTTTGCAAGGACAAGGCGAGCCTTAGGTGAGTAAGCAGAGGCCCATCTTGTTGAAGAGCTGAAAAACCCTGACAGCGAAGAGAAAAAAAATTCTCGACTCTCTCTCTCTCTTTCCACATAGGAAAGAGTTAAACCAAATGAAGATCTTATCTGATACAGAAGCATTGAGTGCTTTTATTGATTTGGATCTAACTAAAGCACAATATATTTACCTAAGAAATTTAACCAACGAAAGAAAGTGTACATATGAAAGTGTTTCCCCCATATTACAAAATACAAGAAATAAAACAAACTTGCTATCCACTTCTTCTACAATCCAAATCACAAAAACTTATGCTAAAGTGATTAATATACAAGGCTTACTGGACCACACAGGTGCCAGAATTTTAAAAATTGATTCTGTTTTCCAAGAACAACACAAAAATTTGTGTTGCAGTAAATGTTAAACACGAACTTTTTCTAATTCTAAATTGTAATGATTTATGGTAAGGTGGCTCAGGTCCTAACCGAAACTTCATAGGGTTCTACGTGCAAGATATGTGGGGCTACTCCTCGACTTATGAATGGCCTATTAAAAGTGACTGCTAGACCTGAAAATGAAAGTGCTTACCGATATGGATTATCCACATTGCATGCCTGGATTCGCAGCTTGGAAATTGTATTACACATTTACTACAATCTTGACGCCAAGACCCGGTCTGATACAACAGAAGAAAAAAAGAAATTGAATAAACAAAAGAAGGAATTTGTTCTAAAACGTTTCAGGGAAGAGCTAGGATTAATTATCGACAGTCCTCGTCAATTAAGTGGAAGCTCAAGAGATGGAAATTCAGCACCAAGATTTTTTTTTCATTTGCACTTGCTCGGCGAACATAATAGGTGTAGATGAAACATTGATTAAACGCTTGTTTATTATTTTACAAGCTTTGGAGTTTATGCCTTAGAAACTGCGCGAATTTATGTTAGTTAGGTACTATTGATTGATACTGCATGCCATCCTCCGTGCACTAATTACTTATACACGGAGAAAACGTGATCAAACAGTTTTCTGTTCTTCCTATTCGGCAACTGTCGGAAGGTGCACAAGATTCGCGCAATAAAAACTACAGAAATATGCGCCTGCACCATGCCAGAAAATGTTACCGTATAGCTACAAATGAAGACGTACTTGAAGCGCTTATTATATCTCTGTATGCGATCGATTTTCTCAAAGTCCACAGCACAAATTTCATGCGGTTTTCACCCATAGATACAGCAATTCCCGAGGAAGGTTTTAGTGTATAACTAATAACTTGGTTGATGTTCCCCTGTTATTTATGTGCGAAGTGGGGGCGGATCGCCGGTGTATCATCATACGTAGTAGCATTAGATTCAGATTCTACTTTATACTGTAAACCAAAAAGTATTCACATCAGATTAGATACGACTGGCCGGAAAACCGACGGACATGACGATCACCCCAGTCTATGAAGTTCTCACGGTGCCGAAAGTGCGTTCGTGATTAGCGCGTATCAAATACTACTTAGTACTGATTAGCATGCGATACGCATGCACTACTAATCATGACTCTATCTGCTTGATATAAAAACTAGAAACTTTTCTTAATAATCTAGTGTTACCTATTAAGGAAAATTGAATTTTAAGCCCAGTTTTTAGTTCTCTTTTGCACATAACGAATCTAATAATTTCTTAGGTTTAAGCGAATGTTACACATTATAACAAAACTACTTATATATTGTGTAACATTCGCGTACCAACTGAATAAATCATACTTCAAATCCACTAAAGTAAAAACCAATAGAAGTAATTACCTTTCTTGCCTTTATGGGTAAATACTCGTTTAGTTCCGTAAAACTTTAGTTAATTTAAAACACATGTCTGTCGGGTATGATTATCAGCTGGAACTCGAGACACTTGCGAAGCCTTAACGTGTAACAAAGCTGGAGTGCTGAAAGTTCTCGCCAAGGTGAACGTGACATAATTGTGTTTTAGAAAGCTTACAAGTGACATCGCAAGCAGCTTTAAGCTTGCACATTTCGTATGTATTATTTTTTTCCCTATAATATAAAAACAAAGTTCTTGCCTATGGGCGTAGGCGGCGATAAACCAAGTTTGCAATATATCATACAAGTACACTTGTGTTGTTGTAGTTTACCTGCTACAAGTAAACTACAACAACTGGTGTCACGCTCGATGGCTCGACCGCTGTTTCAGACGTTTTTGAAACACAAATTTCTATACATTTGCGCGCGCCCTAAATAGTTTATATAACCTTATATACAGTGAACTCCAATAAATGTGTTTAAAGCGGCTTGCAATGTCATACACAAGCTGGCTAAACTACAATTATGGTTGTTTAAAAAATTTTAGGTATGCGCTGTAGAAATCACGGATATAAAATTAGTCTCAGTTTGTCTCTGTAGAACACCTCAATCTGACCCAATCATGTCTTTAACGACATTAGATAAGCTTCTACACGATATAACAACGAACTGCAAATATAGAAAATATAATATAGCCATATCCGGTGATCTAAATATTAACACGTCACAGTGTGGTAGTTACCAACAAGCTACAAGCTGCTCTAACTGTAACCTAAAAGTACACATTAACGTCCCTACTCGTCAGTTATCTTGTATTGATCACACTTTGAGTAATATCCCAGATGCTACGGCAATGGTACTTCCACTACACCTCTCCGACCATGACACTGCTCAGCTGCTGGGTTTTCCAATAGGATGTGGTCAACCAAGTTATGTTTCATACTGTTACTTATAAAAGAGACTTTAATGCGGAAAATGTACAAAGTTTAAGCATTATTTAAATGCATTATCCTGGACGAATATATACTTGGAACAAAATGCTACTTAATATAGCTTTTAATACATTCTATGAGTCGTTTTGCCTATTTTATAACCTGTGCTTTCCTAAGCTGAGAATCAAAATCTTTTAAACATGAAAAGGCATAATTAGATGAGTAGAGGAATTAAAGTATGCTGCAACACTAAAAGGATGTTAAAATATAAATATTATAAAAATAAAAACACTGGCAATAAAACTACTGTTGTTAACTGACTGTTATAAGAAATGAAACAGGTAGTCCGAGTTTTAAGGGCAATATACAAACCCTTACAATTGACGGTAAACCATTAGTACATCCCCAGGAAATAGCATCGGCATTTAACAATCACTACATTAAATCAACACACAACACTCACAATGTTACACTTAAACCTATCTGTAAGTACACTAGTAACAATACGATGTTCTTAAAACCTATGTCAGAATGTGAAGTAAAAACCCAAATTTTATTACTAAGAAACACGAAATCTGTGGGTCACCACGAGATAAACACAAAAATTTTGAAAATCTGTTCAGCTCAACTTCAGTAAGTTGATATGTATAGAATTGAAGTCAATTCTCACATACTTGGTTAATGTATCATTTATTTGTGGGACGTTTCCAGGTGCGCTAAAGCGAACAATTATTAAACCGATATTTAAGAAGGGGCAGAAACTTAATATTAATAATTACCGACCGATAAATCTGATACCCATATTTTCTAAGATTTATGAAAAGTGTAAAAAGATTATTTGAATTCTGTTCTAAATATAAAATAATAGCTGACGGGCAGTTCGGGTTTCAAAAGGGAAAGCCGACTACGCTAGCAATATTTTCCCTTGTAAAGACAATACTTACTAATATTAATAATAATTGTCTAACCACAGGGCTATTTTTTTTATATGTCCAAAGCTTTTGACCTCGTCTCGCATGAGCTCCTGTTGCAGAAACTAGAAAACGTTTGGATCAGAGGATTTCTAGTTACCTACATAATAGACAAAAGTGTGTTTCAGTCACGAGATTAAACGACAGCAAAGAAGTCACTTCGTTCTCATCTGAATCTAAATATAACAGGTACGGTGTGCCTCAAGGAAGCGTCCTTGGGCTTATTTTATTCCTGGTATATAGAGATGACGTAGTCAACATCATACATCACAAATTTATATTGATCGATAATTGTAACATCAAATAAAACTCATATAATGATAATGGCCACGAAAAGGAAATTAATAACACAACTGAAAGCTTAATGAAATGGCTCAATATAAATAACTTAATAATCAATTTAAATAAATCAAAAACATACGGTTTAATAGAGGAAATAATAATAAAAGTAAAGAAAAGTTTAATATATTAAAACTAAAAGCAGTGACTTACCCTAAAATATTAGGGCTAACCATAGACGAAAATTTGAACTGGAAACTACATATGAATGAATTAACTACAAAGATAGATAAATTCACATTTGCACTTAAACAAATAAAAAATTACGAATATAAAAATTATGTCTTACCGCGCATATTTGAATCCCACTTACGTTATGGGCTAATATTATAGGACAATAACACGGATGATAATAATAACGCATTTCTAGCACAAAAAGGTGTATCCGAGCGATATGTGGTCTTAAGCCAGATGAATCTTGTAGACTAATCTTTAAACAACTTGGCCTACTGCCGCTACCATCACTTTACTGCTTTGAAATAACATGTTTGTCTACAGGCATAAATACTATTCATAACAGCTGAAGAAATAAATTCTCTAATCCAACGAGATCCATATAAACTTGTAATCGATGACAAACCGAGATTAAGCAAATATAATAAAAGTTGTTTAAATATGTGCGTAAAGTTATATAATAAACTACCAAATTATTTAAAGAAGCTAAGGCCAGCAATGTTTAGAAGTAACTTACATTAGTGGATTGTCAAAAAAACTATTATGATATCAAAAACATGAGATAAAAAATGTCTGCGTAATTATTATTTTTATTTATATAAATTGTTTATTTAATCATATTTGAATGATTTAGATTTTTGTGATATTTAATTGTAACTCTAATTTAAGTACAAATTTTTGCATGCTATTATTAGGTGTAGCGAAACATGTGTACTTTATAACTTGTAACATCTTTTGTACATTCTACCATGTTTAAAGGCAAATAAATTATATCATTATTATTAAAAGGTGACACTGGTGAACATTAAAATGTGACCCCATGTTAGCCTGAGACCGTGATCCAATCAGTCGCGAGAAGGGTCCGCGAGAGCGGATTCCGCACATAACAAAATGATCCATACATAAAATACTGGCGAGTGGGCTCACTTGTGTACCTACTAGAGCATATTCTTCGTCTTGGTCGTACTTGTGCTCAAGGATTGTGTGATTTTTGATGTCTTCAATTTTCTCTGTTGTAGCATTACCTGTGCATTCGTATACATACTAGAGCATATAACTTAATATAAAATAAAATTATCACTTTTTGGCAGTACTAACTGAGCTAGCGGTTATGTGCGTATTGTATATAGAGTCTATTAGTGAAAATTAAACGAAAATAAAAATGTTTAGTATTACATTTCATTATGAAACGGATCTAGAAATATTCCGCGATTTCACTAGCGTAAAACCTATCCCCAGGGATCATTCAGTCTTTTCGGGATAAAAAGTATTTTTCTTATTTCAGATTACAATCGATTTCAACACATTTCAGCCCAATCTGTTTAGTAGTTTTTATGTGAAAGAATAATAAACATATATACAAACTTTCGCGTGTATAACATTTGTAGGCTGTAGCGATACTTAGTCTGCTAGATACCAAAAATGAAACGTCCTTAGGCCTTAAGGCCTTAGGCACAACAGTATCTATTTACAGTGATAAAATAAACCAGGCAGTTGCGTCCTCGTCATCATAATTTCCACGCCAAAGTCAAACTCTCGCTCTAGGTTCCAATTTACAATTATGGTTTATCCGTTGTCCGTTGGTTCCGTGATTAAGGCTACGCGCCAATATGTTGTACAGTTATTAAAGTTTGCATGTTAACCGACTATATACTCCCTTGCGGTTGATAAAACAATTATTTCCTTATTAAGAAACCAAAGTCACTCATAAAAATCATATTTCTACAATGCGAGTAACATTCCGCAACTGGGAAAAGATAAATAATGAAGGACAACCCCCCGCCCGGTGGACGGAGGGGCGGGGGGAGATCTCTATTCAGCAGTGGACGTCTTCTGGCTGCTGACGATGGTGATGATGATGAAATGAAAGTTCTGAACCGTAGTTTTCCTAGTTTATGACAGGTTGCGCAAGCTTGTATCTCGTATGTAGGTTTGCTATTACTTCACGGTAGTAGTAGCCAGCGGCCGAAGGTATTTGCAGGAAGTTTGGCAGATACTACATTCTGAAATAACATAGAATATCCCTCGTAGTCAACTTTACTAGCAACTACTATCGTTCATCCGTTTTACATAATCTAGTTATCGACGCATTTGGCTACTGGAGATAGGAGTTTCACAGAAGTACAAAATATATCAAAACTCTAACTCCAAAGTGAAATTAGGGATAGATAGAATATAGAATACTGCCGTTAAACTATCATCCCATCCGTGGTTATCAACAGTACGTACAGTTGCATTTCGTGTGGTTGGTGAGTGTACGATGGCCCATTTGAGGTTTGTGTTTAAAGTATTATATACCACCTTTTTCACTATTTCGATAGAACGGCAATCTGCACGACGCGAGAGAATAACTGGCGTATTATTATCGCCCTCTCATAGGCAAAATAGTATAACACCGCCCCCTTCCTGACCATAGACGGACTCGAAAAAATCCAGTAGGTAACGCTTTTTCTTCCACCCGAGACTCGAACCCAGGACCTCACGGTCTGTGTTTGGACGTGCCTATCACTAGACCACGAAGCAGCAAAATTTTATATACAAAGTCCTTGACACCAGCAAACCAGACACGAGCGGAAATCATCCGTTAGGCGATACACGGGCGGGTCAAACATTACACCTGTGTACATAGTTTCATAATAAAATGTCGTTTCAGAGGTTCCTAACTCAAAAGTTATAACGGAACCCAGCCACTTTGTTGTCCGTCTGTCCGCATGTCTGTCAAGGTAACCTAAAGGGTCCCGGAGATCGAGAATAATACAATTTGGCAAGAAGATGCATCCTTTTGGACCTATTACTGGTCGGCGGCACTCTTTCTCCCATCTCAACAGTTCTTCGCGCCTCCAGGTTTAGAGAAAGAAGTTGCTTAATACCATGCAAACTAAAAATAAAATACTAGACACCCGTCCCGGCTTCGCCCGTGAATAATAGAGGCAAGGTTGTTTACCCTAACCTTAAAACCTTCTTCCATAATTGCTCTATCTATTGGTTAAAACCGCATGAAAATCCGTTAAAACATTTTGAAAAAATCGATCGTATATAGATGGAAAGCTTTTGGGGACTTCATTTTATATACAAGAAGATGTATATACAAGAGAAAAACTAGTTATCTGTTAAGCCGGTTTAAGGATGATAATTTTGAGTTATAATGCCTGTGTGTCGCTTGTCACTCTCGCTCGGACGCTCCGCCCATTCGGAACGTAAAAATGACTCATGGTTTTTCGAGGATCTTTTTATAAGGTTTTATCACGACATAAACCATTACAAACTTGTATTTGTTTCAAATAAAATGAGTGCACTTAACGCAAATGTAGAATTGTGTATTATGCTCTTCCGTCCTATGATTTCCACGTGAAACATGTTACGCACACAAATTATGCAGGTGAAACCGCAGTACAACCTATTACCATAGTCACGATTCGAGTAAACGCGATACAGAATTAGCATATAAAACATGGCTATACTGGTAATTAAATGTCCAACATGTAGTACCAATATCGATTTTTCAGCAAAAGATAACATTTAACAGGGTTTTGCACTTGGTGTGACGAATTGAATTTGCATAATTACAATACTTATCTTGGCTTTTGTTATGAGATTATTACCAGGATTACC
>JAFELO010000301.1:857236-869978 GCA_017140195.1 Eumaeus atala
TACAATAACAAAAAAAAAGTGTTTGTATGCTTTAATGTCCAAAACTAGTGGACAGATTTCAATCCAGACGTATGTTATAACTTGTGAAAAATGGACACTATGTGAAATATTCAGGGAAATAAATTTTCTATTTTTTCTTTATCAAGAAATGAAGTACGTGAACAAAGTCGCGGTCACCAGCTCGTAGTTGTTATTGTTACCAATTGTTTTATTATCTCTATTCTCCGTGTTCTCTTATTACCACGAGGAGCAATCAATCATCAGAGTAAATAAGCTTAAACGAGTGTATAGGGCGTGACTGATCAGATCGTTTATCGATAAACGAACTCGAGCGAAGTTCACGGCTCGCGGTGATAACTGATAGCGTATCTCACCATTAATAATTACAGTCGCTGAGATTATGCAGAGTACAATTTGTTTAAATTATCATCGAGTTGTTGAAGAAAAACGTCTTTACGCACTTTACGCATGCCTTGCTGAGTAAGCTGGTGATTGCGCAATGAAAGTGTTATGAAAACCAAACTAACGACCGTCCACGCAGTGTTCGTACTAAAAAGACGGTCAAACCAGTAAGCGAAAGAATTCGAAAAAAGTATGTCCGAAAGCAAAAGATTTTATCTTGGGAAATGAAAATAGTACCTAGAACCATGTCGCGTATTTTAAGAGATTAGTTACGACTTGCAGTCTACAAGAGACGCACAACTCATTTCTTAACAGATAAATTAAAGATGAATGGTGTGGTAAAGTCGAAACAACTACTGATGCGGTACGCAAAGGGAGGTCACAGAAGGTTTTTTGTTACGGATGAGATTTTTTTACAATTGCGCAACATTTTAAAAACAGAATAAACGTATTTATTATATTAAATTTATGCTCTAAGCTCTAAGGAAGCTTCCCAATTAGTCGACAGCCTGCAACGTGGGCATTATCTAACTTCAGTGATGGTTAGGTGGGGTGTGAGCTTTGAAGGAGAGACTGAGCCATATTATGGTATAAAACTTATTAAAAAATCGGCACAAGTGCTTCAAGATACCATTACTTGAGGAGATAGTTCAGTACCATGTTCAATAACTAAGTGTGGTTCTTCCAGCCAGACCGGAACCAGATCATAAAGCTCGATCCACCCAATCTTGGTTAAAACGAACGTTTCGGACTTAATCAGAGCTGAAGACTTCATCTAGTGCCGACCTTAAACCGCTGTATGGCCTGTTCTTGACGTACAGCTTGCTCTAAGCGCCATGATAATTCGGAGTCCATAAAACAATCAATACGAATGGCAGTGAAGGATTTCTCAATAGAAAGTGTGCGTGCTTCTACTGATAACTGGCACGGATTTCGAATAAGATTTTATAATTTTAATTGTTTACTTTTGTGTATGAAAACGAACACTCTGTAAAAGCAATAAACGTTACTCGTATTTGCAATTAAAAAAATACTTTCTGGCGTGTTTACAATACTTATACAGACATTTATATTTTATATAACTGAAGATGTTTTACTTTGTAGCGTGTGGTCTAAACACACACGAACTTTTATATTTTACAGCTCTTGGGTGGCCAGCGATGCCCAACGCCCGCGCAATCAGTAATTGTGCAGATGCGCTGCTTGGGCCTAGCTCTCACGAACTGCCGAAACACGACAGCATAGTCATCTCTTGACGCCGACATTACGTGAGCGAGAGATACCTCGGAACAAGGGACAACCTAAGCTAAAACCATACCTACAACTGCTTAATTTTAGGAACTAGTCTCTAGCCAGGATGGGGAAGTAGTCTCTAGCCAAGAGGTGTAGGTCCATCCATCCATACAGAGAGCACAAATATTATCTGATCTTATGATATACAGAATTAATTATATACATACATATAGAGATGTAAATTTTAAGGTAGATTAGGACTGACACACCACGATCAAATTGATAGGGTACTGCCCGCAGGTGGAATCAGAGTCATCACAACCGGCGTTTGTATGAAGAGAATAATGAAAGCAAGACATTCGGGGAGGATCGTGATGTGTGGCTTAAGCTTCCCATTACTATCACAGAGCTGGCGTGAAGGTGTGTAGTTGTTGTTGGATCTTATTTAAAAAGTTGCCTAAAAGGGTTTGCTATGTCTGTATGTAGTAGAGAGCAGACTTCGTCTCGGAGCTGATGGACGGGGCAGGGCAACTTCTAGCCTTGTCATGGCGGTGCAGCTCAGTAGCCTGGGCTGAACCCCGATACCTTGGTCGAAGCCAATTGGACTGAGGAAGCGGGTGCCTCTTATAAGAAGAGGAAACTAAAGAGCTGGAGTAGGAGCCGTTCTTTTTACCCTCTTGTAAAAAGAGGGGGACAAAACAGCAAAGGGAGGCGGCATTTTTGCGCAGGATGCAAGGGGTAAGGATGGGAACATCACCCCATTGCACTGTCCCAATTCTGGTGGGGTTGTCCAGTGGTGCGGTGGAGGTGGCGTCGGTCACTTAGGGGTCAGACTAGCCGTCAAAGTGCCCTGATGATTTGTTGTTCTGGCAGTCCAATGCAGCACACGATGAAACTTTAACTGGCATTGAAAACTGAAATATTATATCCATTAACAATTATATCTGCCCTCGTGCGTCACAAGGAGGGTAATGTTTTTCGAGCGTCTGTATGCATTAGATTTATATGATTAGTTAGCCTCAACTCGTTACATTAGTCTTGATAACGAAGTGACACGGGTTACATCAAAATACATTTCATCGTCCCATAAAATCATCACTAAAGTGTTCAAACTCACTGGTGTGTCTGCCAATATTCCCCCCTTTTTTATCGCGATGACTGTTTGCTCTATATGTATAGACTTTGTACGTTGTAAGTGCATCACGCAAATTATACAAAAAACTGTACATGTTAATGTTTGTCTGAATTTATCTCCGAAAGTGAGAAACTTAAATTTATACATACATATATTGAACTATAAAAATGAAACTTTCAACATCCCACACAAAGTAGCATGTAAAGCAAACAATAATTATACCACGAACAAGGTGCAACAAGGCACGCGACCAGTACACAGATGCATCTACTGTTCTCTGTGCCACAAGTGAATCAGCCTCTAGCTTACAGTAAAATAAATATTCCAAACTTCCCTGTTGTGGTGTCAGTGGTTGTAATGCTGATACTGCTATCAGCGGACCGCCAGCCCGCCAGTGCTAGCGCTCGCTCACGATGAGCCGGACACTCAGATAAATCATTAAAAAGTATTTGTGCTATGAAAAACGAAGATCTGATGATTGTGTGTGTTTTTAATTACAAATAGACGTAAAGTTATCAGTATGTTGAGAAGTAAGTAGACATGTTTATTCATTTAGACTTTTATTTATATGTAACATCTCTGCTCTCGGTTGCTTGATGTTTTTTTGTGGAAGTGATTTCTTGAAAAGAGCGGAAAATTGTCACAGGAACCCGGGCTAGCTCGCGCTATTTGATTTGCATTTTTTAGGGCGGATAATTATGATACTTTCAGGTTAGTCTCGCTGTCAATATTTATCGAGATTAAAGAAAATTTAAAATAAATTAACCTCGTTCTTTTGGAAATGCCTAGGTTTATTAAAATACCAATCATTTAATAGCTGACCAATAAACTCTGATCATTACCTACTCTTACAATATTACCTGATTTTTGTTGTTGACGCGGGGAAACGTATTTGAGCGCCTTCACTGGACCTGGGTAGGGTACAGCGGTGTGTGGGGTTCGCGGCACATCATAGTGCCCAATACCCACATACAACCGCGAGTACCATCAGTGCTGCCTTTGGAGAGGTGCTGCAACAAATCATCAGGGCCTCTTGACGGCTAGTCAGCCCCCTAAAGGTCCCACTATCCACCTCTACAGATGGGGTTGTCCCGCAATACAGGACAATCCTACCAAATTTGTGACAGTGTAAATTGGGGTGAGGTTCCCATCCTCGCCCCTTGCCCCGACTTACAATTTTACCTCCCTTACCCTTTGATACTTTAACAACTTTCCTCAAATCTATGTTTAAAAAAAATACAAACAAGGACAACAAGAACAAATACAACCATGCATGCTGTCTGTATACATGATTGTTTTTGTTCTTGAAAACACAGAAGTATCTTGCGATCTTAAGGCGCGTAGGAATGTGTCTGCCCTAAAGGCCCCATATTTTGCAGGTAGGGTTAGGCTCTAAGATATAAAGTTTAAATATACAGAGTCTAGTATGGGACAATTGAGTATTAGAATGGAGGAGGCCCAGGTCCAGCAGTGGACGTCGTCCGGCTGAAGATGATGACGATGAGCCCTCAGACAGTGTAGACAAACCGTAAGTAACAGTGATAACTAGACATGAAATAAAATCTATACTTATTATAAAATAAAGTCACCAAAAGCTGTCTGTCTGTATGTGATCGAGTTTCTCAAAATGTACAGAACGGATTTTGGTGCGGTTTTCACCCGTGGATAGAACCATTCTCGAGGAAGGTTGGGGTAAGCATATACTTCGGATAGAGTTCGGGTGGATCGCAAGTTTGGTTTAAATTACAGTACTACGTGATAAACACTAAATAGTTATTGGCTAGTTAAACGGAAATTCCGCCTCATACGTTAGACATCTGCATTTCATCTCTCACATGTCACATGAAAACTACAAAACTTCAAGTTTTTGTTCTTCTTGTAATTTTGATATAACTCTGTGGGCGGCATCTGCAACTGAACACGCTTACAGCCAGACCACGAGCCAGTCAACTGTAAACCTTAACACATTGGCGTATAATTTATTTTTGATATAACTCTGTGGGCGGCATCTGCAACTGAACACGCTCACAGCCAGACCACGAGCCAGTCAACTGTAAACCTTAACACATCGGCGTATAATTTATTTTTGATATAACTCTGTGGGCGGCATCTGCAACTGAACACGCTTACAGCCAGACCACGAGCCAGTCAACTGTAAACCTTAACACATTGGCGTATAATTTATTTTTGATATAACTCTGTGGGCGGCATCTGCAACTGAACACGCTCACATCCAGACCACGAGCCAGTCAACTGTAAACCTTAACACATTGGCGTATAATATATTATTTAAATACTTCGTTAGTTGTGTTACAGTGTACTGGCGTATGCATACTTCTGCACTGATAACACGAAGAGGAAACGTTTGATTGTTTGTTTATTTGTTTGTGTGGCTTTCAATAGACTTCGTAAAGACGTTGTTGTTGTTGTTTGTTGTGGTGTTGTCATAAATTGAATTGTCGTGTGGTAACGAGTAATGTAAAGAACAACATTGGTATTTTTGTTAATTAACGAATATTTGCCTTGGTAGTATCATGTCACTCGCGTTATCAAGGCGTGCCGACGTACTACCGTGGGTCGCTGCTGCGCCTGATGACGCTCCGGCCGTGTCGGATGACCGTCCCATCAGAACAGAACAATGAGGGAATATAGAGTGCACTTGTGCCTGCGCAAACTCTTGGGCACGCATGTCCCGCGCAGATGGCTGATAGAGATAGCGGCTGTAACTGAAACCGAATTTACCCGGCAATATTATTATTTGGCCACGTTTGCATAACGCACTTGTCACGCATTTACAAGCTTACTCCCCAAAGCAAGCGTGCCTGTAGAAGTTTTACTTCAAATCATCCGTATGCATCAGTTAGCCCCAAACGCAGCGCACACACGCGGCGACCTTGTGGCACTTCACTTGCGGTAAACACTGGGTCGTGTGCGGAGTCTAATTGCGTGTAAATATTGTGCACAAACGGGCGGGACAGGTGCATGGATATATCTCGTCAGCATGAGAGTGTTACTAGTTGCCACGTCACTAATATTTTTTATTTTATATTTATCAAAAATAGCCTAACATTGATGATTGAGTGGTACTCGACACTAATCGCGTTATCAAGAAGAACCTAACGACACCACACATCCGTCAGCACATTGACACAAACAACAGTATGTGGCAGGGCGGAAATCCAAAATGTTAACTCACACTGGAAATATTTTACCCTTCTACTGATCCAGACGGAATTATACAACTATAGCATAAGGGCAACCGAGCAGTCGCGCCACTACTGACGCCCATAATTGTTGTTGACATGTGTTGCACTCCTCATTCAGCTCCAATGCAGCATGACACTAATCTAGCAATGGCACGGCTTTAGCAATGAGCGTATCGAAACTGGTTGTGGCCAAACCTAAAAGCTGAGTGTGGAAAAATTTTGAGGCGCTTTAAGCTGTCCTCTCTCTGTCAGCTGTTGGATACTCATATGTAAGAATAACGTGAACACGGAGATCGTCTTCCCACGTCGTCACGATCTCCGTACAGCGACCGGTCCGGAATGGATGCGAGTAGCAGGAGATCGGTCGTCTTGGCGTTCATTGAAAGAGGCCTATGTCCAGCAGTGGACCGAGAATGGCTGATAGTGATGATGATGTATTAGCACAAAACCGATCTACTAGCGATGGACCAACGGACAATGCGTTAGCTTTAATAACATAATAAACTCAATGAAATAAATACTAGCTACGAGCTCCTAAGGAATATTTTGATATAAGATAACAATACGAACTGAATATTTAACTAAAATACGATGATTACGATGTTATTGGGAAGGAACAATATTTATGACGGGGACGGGATTGTAGGTGTACAAGATAAATACAAAGTTCCTTTGGTATACTTTCAAGCAAAAACTTCTCGACAATTTTTTTACAACTTTTACTAAAACAGACAGCAACAGAATTAGTGATATCCGTTATTGCAACAACAGATTATACAATTCGTTATTCTTACGCAACAACGCATCGTCGCAGTAATTGTTTCAGGTTAGCCCCTCCCCCCTATTCCATGAAAAAAGTACTCTAGCGATATTATAATATAACATTAGATACCAACCTCATGGTATCGCATAATCAACGATGCACGCTGTCTATTAATGCAGTATAAATTGTTCTCAAGGTTATATTTGTTTATCTAGAACAACTAGATTGGTACCTAGGATGGTAGGCAATACCCATTACGCATATAGAATTAAACTAGCAACTTATCAATTTACTGTAAAGAAATATACGAACGTAGAGATATATAATTTTCAGCAAAATTTTTTCGAAGTTCTTAGATTCCTTCTATAACAATTCCAGCCAGCCAGCCAGTGGGCTTTTAAGAGCTTTAATTTACATGTCAATCAAAATGATTTTATCAAGAATATCTTAAGATCCATTGAGAGTGCGCTCTCTATTTTCTATTATCCTGTTCCGAGGGGCGGGCAGTCCGACTCGCGGTGTCACACCGCTGACTTCTTGATTCCAGATTTTAGAAATTGAAAAATGTAACAACACTTGTTTCGTCCCGGTCTTCGGACTCACTCACTCACTCGTGCTCGTCTGCTCCTACACCACGAGGTCTAGCAAACGTAAAGTAAACGAGACGCTATTATTGACGCTGCCCCGTCCGTACGTAGCTAGAGAAAAAGAGTATAAAATTATTAACGGTGCTCTCATGCAACATAAGTGACTTATTTTGCTGTTTCTAATGTTCCGTGACCAAAGGGGTTCCGTTTAACCCTTATAATTTCGCCATGACCGACCGTCTGTCTGTCCGATTATACGTCCGTATGTCCCAGAAGTTTCACTCGGACTCCATGGGAACTTTGTGCGAGCCCATCTTTTCCTAAACCGCTACGAAATGTTATATTTTAGATTTTGAGAAATAAAATTATTAATGGCAGCTCTCAATACATGTAACTGAGGAATGTTTTTTTTTCGAGACCTTCAACTCAACGAGAATACGTATTTCTAAATAGTATGGAGGTTTCCATGAAAGTTTTCTGATTAAGCAAATAAATTTATTTCCATTTGAGACATTCTCATCCAAAGTGAAAAAAATGTGTCCTCTCCCTCTCTAACTTCTGTACTACCGAAAGGAAAGTTGTGAATAAAAATTGGTATTATAGGAGTTAACAGGAAATATTAAAATAAATTAGGGTTGAACAAAATCGATTAAATATTATAATAAGTTAAGGAATATGGAACATTTTTGGTTGCGGCTACATGGAGGAGCCATGTGCAAATCCGAGTTTCTGTTGGCAGGTTTCTCTTATTCCGCAAACGAGACGGTTCCAACAGGTACGCCAGTATGTCGTCTTCCTTGCAGATACTCCGTGTAAGACCCCCGTTAGGTAGGTAGGTTGACGCTGACCAAACCATTATGTGAATAATATTTAAAAGATCTCTGCGTGTTGACGTTATTTAAGTATTCCGTAACTGATAACAGTAGGAACAGATAACCTCCGAACAAAATCACCAACTGTTGTAACCGCAGTACAGCTTCTGCATTCGGTATCTAAGGAGCGAAAGAGTAAGACTTTAATAATTATATTAATTGCATAAAATTGAGAGATCGATTTAGGGTTTTTCTTTAAGTTCTATATATGTAGTTTATACCATATAAAGTATTTATATATAAAGCTGAACATATCTGTTTGTTTGTTTGAAGGCGCTAATCTCTGGAATTATGTTTGTGGATGATAGCTACATTCTTTGCCAGCGTCTATGTGTATTGCGTAGTCGTGGCGACAAGGTGTGTAGCCTGTAACTTTCCTCATGTAACAAGCTATCACATACAAAAATTACATTTGAAATCCAACATGAAGTTCCAGAGATTACACCGTTCAAAGAAACAAACAAAAACTCTTTATTCTATTGTTTTATTTCTTATTGTTTATGTATACAAATGTAATATTCTAATTGCTTCTTGTTACTAGACGCAAACAAATATATATAGATAATATATGTATAAATTATAGTAATCATTATATTTAATATTTACTCTAGATATTTCCTTATTAAAGTGCTTATTAAACACTTTATAGTCAGTATGTACTCATTTATACCGCTACAACAAATAAATAAGATACTCTAAAACAAAAAACCGACATAGCCTTATTTATATAGTAAAATTTCAGCTCAGTCGATTGATATACTCTTTGAACTCACCACCGAACAAACATAATTACATACATACACATATATTGCAAGGTAATATCTGATATGACGTCACACTGTTTAGATTCTATAATCTGTTTTCTTTCACAACTCATTTTTTGATATACTTTGGAACTATTTTTTTCAATTATTATAATATAAGAAGAGGGCGAGGGGTTAAGTGCCTAATGATCGCCGTACATCTGACGCAATCACAACCCACGCAAACAAGCTGCGCTATCAGTGTTACCGTGAACGAGTCATTATCGAGGTTGTTGTACCATTGTCACCATCATGGACAGCAGGCGATCATGGTAGATCATTGCTCATCACAGGGGCGTCGCTGATCACCAGTAACACACACACTACAGACTCTAATAGAGTATCGAAATTAGACAGATCCACACCACACGGCACACACACGCACGTGTGTGTGCCGTGTGGTGTGGATGACAGATCCTGATAGAGACTATCACCGATTCGGTTTTATTTGACTTTACTAATTAGACCCGACGCACATGAAATGTCGCGTTTTTGAAGTAACTAATTCTGTTGCGTCGGTTCTTCTTAGTGCTGGGGCAGGAAACTGCGGCGGTTTAACAATTTTAATAGTTTGTAACGTTCAGTAGTTAAAATAAATTTTGGATAGATTTATGTAAAGCGGAACATGGACGCAAAATTAAACAAGGAAAACGTATTCAAGCAACCGTTAAGCAAATGTGATAACATACAAGTAGTAGGGACGAGGTACCGCGTGGCCGAGCCCTAATAGCTATATTTAGGTTCTACGCTTTGTCAAATCTTATCACAACGCATTTCGGACGTAGCTACTTCAGGGATTTTAAATTTCAGTTGAATCTAGGATTGGTGGCGGTATTTTTATCGCTCATATCATAAAAGTTCGGCTTGGATTGTGGTATGCTCATACTTAAAGTGATCTGGGCATCCTTATTATTCCCCATTATTGATAAGGAAATCCCTATAACATAAGTGTTCATTTTGATAGGTATATGCCAAAATCCATTTTTGGTGCGCTCTTTATACTGTAAGCTGTAACCTTCGAGTAATAATTGAAATAGTTCAAAGACTGTAACAGACAGTCCCTTACAAAGATAAATGCCACAATATGTTGTATTGTATGTGCTTTCCTTGTTACTCAATGGAAATCGATCTCTTACGCAAAGAACATAAATTGTGAACATAATACTATATATATATATATATAACATAATATAACATAATATAACATAAAAGGGATTATATGTACGGGACATATAATCCCTTTTATGTTACAATAAAGTTGATAAATCAGATCGGCAAACAGAGATAATAATAGATATAAGATATGTTATCAGTAATTATTGACTATTGAGATAATCTCAGTGTCACTGTCATGAGGTACACAAACTGAGCAGATTGCATATCCGTTTTCAGTAACAGAAGCCATGAAGATCGGATTCATCGGTGGTGGGAAGTTGGCTTATGCTCTAGCCAATGGATTTATTTCTGCAGGTAGGAATATTCAATAATCAGCGATTTAGTGCTTGGACTGTTGACAAGTGCAAGTAGAGGCAACACGAGGAGACACGAGGGCACCGTCCTCCCTCTCGTACACATCACGCCGCCTCGGAGATAATCTGGATGAGACGTAGGCAATTTACATCTACATAACAATATAAAAGTAAAGAAATGTTTAACACTTTTATAATACTTCTTATATATACCATACAATACATACAATACAATACATTTTTGAAGTAGTGTCTTTCTTTTGGCGCGATAGGGACAAACGTAGAAGCAGTGTCTGATACTACTTCTAAGGGGACAAATGATGAAAGTATTTTTTTACGTTGCACGCGCACACCGTCACGAGTAACTTGAAGTTAGCAATAGTTAACATTTTCGGTTTTCAAACATAGTTACCATAATGCGATACAATACAAAACTTTCAATGTATTAAATACCTTTTTTGTATTATTCGTGTCGTTTTATTTCTACAAAGGATACTAGAGTAAGGCGAAAAAAAGTTTTTAAAAAGATTTTTATCTTGGTACACAGAAGTATAACTTCTAACGCGTGTACATAAAGCAAATAATACACACACTCTTAAAAATATATTATATATGAAGATAAAAAAAATACAATTTCACTAATGGGAAAAAATTATAGTAAATTTAATAATTACTTTGAATTAAAGTTAATCTAAGACATTTTCATTTCCTATATTAACATCTATATTTCTGCACTTCGCTCGATATTTCTAGTATATTATAGAAATTAAGATGTTAACTACCATAAAAACATGTTAATGTTTTAGGTCTAGCCAAACCTGATGAAATCATAGCCAGCTGTCATCCCTCCGACGGTGCCAGCGCTGACGCATTCAGGGTAAGTACAATTCTACAGTTTTGTGACGTCACATCGCTTTGCTCACTTGTTAAGCTGCTGGTTGACTACCTTACCTCTGTCTGCAGCCGCCATCACTGCACCAATAATGTCTGATCGGAGTCTTAGACATAAAAATATCTAGCGAGAAATTTGAAATAGTGTATCAATTTGAAATAGTGTATCAATTTGAAATAGTGTATCAATTTGAAATAGTGTATCAATTTGAAATAGTGTATCAATTTGAAATAGTGTATCAATTCTTTAAACATGACGTCCAAGTTACTGTGATTAGTAAAGAAAAAAAGTAACTGGTACCAAAATATGGATATGAACGTCTTAAATATCCAGTGTACAGTCAACTTAGAAAACCTTCCTACCACATGATAGCCTTATGAAGATGGAGTCACCAGGATGACAGATGTCTTGACGTCATCATCTTCATTATCAGCTCTTATCGGTCCACTGCTGGACATAGGCCTTTTTGAATGAACGCCAAGATGGCCGATCTCCTGCTACTCGCATCCTCCTCTGCATGAAATCAACAATTAAGGATTATTTTTATAGCACAGGGGGACAAACGGACAGCCGGGACCATTTGATGACTACTGTCACCTGTTACCTGACTCACACATTTCACGAAACAGCATCATTCAGTACCAAATATCATATTATTTCAGAATCTGGGAGCGAAGGCACTGTTCGAGAACCAGCCAGTGGTGGATCGCTCGGAGGTGGTGATAGTCTCCGTCAAGCCTGACGTGGTGGCGCCGGCCCTGCGGGAGATCAAACACTTGCCTTCGTCCAAAAACAAGTTGTTCATATCAGTCGCGATGGGTGTATCCATCGGAACAATAGAAAAGGTACCAAGATACTGGCATTCAGAAATACTTTAATTAAAATATTATAATATAGTTTTATGTTGAAACAATTTTTTAACTCTATTTATCATTTTCAGTTGCCAGAAAAAAAAAACTCTTGGGCGCACAAGAGACTTTTTTTTGGCACGAACATACTAATTATAAAATTAAAATATTTCAATAGATATACATCAAATTTCCAGAGTTTACCGCCAGAAGCCAGAGTCATCAGAGTTATGCCCAACACGCCAGCGCTGGTAATGGAAGGGGCAGCAGCACTCAGCCGGGGATCCATGGCGACTGCTGAAGATGCCAAACTGGCAGCTGAGCTGTTCCGAGCTGTTGGCACATGCGATGAGGTGCCCGAGTACCAGATGGATGCTGTGACAGCGCTGAGTGGCAGTGGCCCTGCTTATGTACGTTATGATACCTACTCTACTACTCATTACTCTGCATGTCACTGATGCAGTGTCACAGACGTATAGCGACGGAACCGGGCCAGCCTTGGTCATCAAGGAAATACCGTAAAATAATAGCT
>JAFELO010000301.1:870044-947146 GCA_017140195.1 Eumaeus atala
GCGGCGTGCGCTGCGGTCTACCTCGAGATCTGGCATTGCGTCTGGCAACACAGACGACCCTTGGGGCAGCCGCCATGTTGCGGACCGGAGGGCATCCCGCAGCGATGAAGGATAACGTTACGTCACCAGCGGGATCCACAGCGGAGGGCACTTATCATTTAGAAAAAAATGGTATTTATTTTACTATTTACTATCTTATTTTTTGAAAAAATAAAGAATAGATCAGAGCACAAACGAGCAGTCGGAGTTCGGACCCAGTGATAAACATAACATTACTAGTACTGTTTCCGTTAAACGGAACAACTAAATAATTATAATTCTTCGGATACTTTTAATAACTGGTGCCATGATACAATCGAAGTACTGAGAGCATTTATGTCCGTTCTGATTCCGGGAGGTCAAACAAGGCCAATTCAATTGCATCGTGGACTGCGACTGGGGGTTACTTTCCCGAAGCTGTTCACTAATGTATTGGAGGATGTCTTTAAGGCTTTAAACTGGGCAGAAAGCGGCATAAATATTAACGGCGAGTACCTCTCACATCTTCGTTTCGCTTCGACGATGTCGTTTTGTTGGCCGAATTGTTGGAGAGCTTGCACGAAATGTTGCACAGCCTAAATGAATCCTCCCGACGTATTGTCCTTGGGATGAACTTGGACAAGACAAAGGTCATGTTCAACGAACACGTTTTCCTAGGCCGATAGAAAGAATCATTTTTATTGGCAACATTCTGGAAGCTTCGTCACATTCTCACATCGCCTATACCGCAGAGCTTGAAGATGACAGTCTTCAATCAATGTGTTGTCCCCGTGATGACCTACGGGGCAGACACTTGGCCTCTTAATTTAGTCTGGTCCACAAGTTTGCCCAACGGGCTATTGAACGTGCTATGTTGGGTGTTCCTTTGTGCGATAGAATTCGTAACGGAGTCATAAGGCAGAGAAGTAAAGTTTCCGATATCACGCGAAGAATAAGCTCGTTGATGGCAATGGGCTGGTCAGAATCAGATGGCAGATTTGCCACTAAGTTTCTGGAGTGGGGGCCGTGTCTGGGAAAATGAAGTGTTGCCGATCGTTCACCAGATGGGAAGACGGTCTCCGTACGGTGTCTGGTTCGGGATGGATGCGAGTAGCAGGAGATCGGCCGTCCTGGTGTTCATTGAGAGAGGCCTGCATCCAGCAGAGGACCGATAAAGGCTGATAACGATGACGATGATGACGTCATGACATCTGTCATCTCAGTCCAGTATGGGTGCTGTGGAGCTGCTGAAACGTCGAACTGGTTAGCGTGGTTGTAATGAGCAGTCGGAGTTTCCTAGTGGCTCCAGCTTCATAAGGCTGGTGTCATGAGGTGGGAAGCTGTTGTAAGTTGACTGTACACTGGATATTTAAGACGTTCCTATCCATATTTTGGTACCAGTTACTTCTTTTTTCTTTACTAATCATAGAAGACAATATAATAATACATTAAAAAATAGATACACTATTTCAAGTTTCTCACTAGATTTTTTTATTTCTAGGATTCCGATCAGCCATTATTGGCGCAGTGATGGCGGCTGCAGACAGATGTAAGGTAGTCAACCAGCAGCTTAACAAGTGAACAAAGTTGCTGTGCAGCGTAACCGAACAGGTTAAAAATAAAACTCGAGCGTCAGATTACATAATTTTGTGTAAATACATTGTTTAATAAATAATTTTATTATACTTTTAGTATAATTTAACTCTTTTTTGCTTTTCATTTTGTGATGGCGGTATTTATTTATGCTAAACACTTTGTATTGCGAAAGACATCTGGATCTGCCAGAATTGTACACGTAAAGATGGTAGATATTTGTATGGATAGATTTTTTATCACAAATAAGATAAACGATGCATGTTCTCTACATGCTGCAGAGAGCTGGCTGAGTTATCAGAAAATGATTAGATCATCAATGATTCGAGTCGCTGGTTAGTTAACAGACAAATAGAAGGAGCGGTTATTGAGGTTGAGGTCCCTGTCCCAATGTGAGTTAAAATTAAGTCAAAGAATTGTGGAATTAGTGTATAATATACATATATAAATTTAAATACTTATGTATGATTGGCTGTGTGGGGGCGGTCTAAGAATACCTTCATCCTCGAACCAAACGCAGGGTGACGTAAGAGTCGTCAAAGGGCACTAGTTTCTCAACAACGAAGAGGCTCCAGCGAGCGGATTGATCAGTTCCCGTCTGTCTCATAGTGACAGTGAGATAGACGGGATCACCGGACAGCGCTCGCGCCGAATGATGGCGGTACCATCAATCGGATCGGCGACATGCAGCAGCGGCGCCGGCCCGAAACCTAATCTGCTATTGTAAATCCGCCTGCTCAGCGTGGCAATTATGAGCATTAACCTCAAATGGACGACAGCAGTAGAATTCGGCCCCTAGTTCCCAGTAGTTCACTAGTCCTGACAACGGTAGCAGCCACGGTAACGGAGGAACAAGGGCTGCTAAGAATCTCAGGGCTACGGATCACGTGAATTTGACCTGGCTATGTATAACGAACAAACGCTCAGGTTTTTGTGGAGAAGCTAGGAGGAAGTCATCTGACTAAGGTTAGTACTGACTCTTGGGTTACCGTTTCTTCTAAGCCTGAGATCTTACCTGAGGTCGAAGCTTTCTATAGCAAGTTGTATACGTCGCGCGCTCCTCATCCCGATATCATGAAGGACGATCCGCGTGCGAGCATAACACGACATTTGTGAGGTGATCTGCCGAACGTCAGCTTGAGTGAGATTAGCCTGGCTCTTGCGCAGCTTAAAGAAGGAAGTGCTCCTGGGAAAGACGGAATTGCACCCGAACTTCCTAGAGCTGTAAGCGAACCTGTATCAAGAGAGCTTAATTTTGTCCTTCAGTGGGGCATACCTCCCAAGGCATGGCTTGGAAGCGACGCTGTTTTGTTTTTAAAAAGGGGTGACAAATCACACTTATTCAAATACCAATTTCACTTCTTGGTCATATTTACAAGTTGTTCTCAAGAGCCTTGACGAATTCACCCACCGGAGCAGGCTGGGTTTTGCAGAAAATTTAGCACCATGGACCACATTTTCACCAGAAGGCAAGTTGTACAAAAGACGAGTACAATCAAACACTGTGGCCCATGAAAAAGCTTTTGACTCTGTCGATAGCTGGGCTGTTCTGAAAGATGTACAGCAAGGTCAGGTCGATTGACGATACGTCGAAATACAGAGAGCATTGTATGATGCTGCTTTTATGTCTGTTCTTATTGCGGGTGGTCAAACAAGGCCAATATAATTGCATCGAGTATTGCGACAGGGGAATGTTATTTCCCCGAAACTGTTCACTAACTGTCTTTAAGACTTTAAACTGGGCAGAATGCGCCATAAATATTAACGGCGATATAACGTACCTAAAGATAATATAACGTACCTCTCACGTCTTCGTTTCGACGACGATATCGCTGTTGGCCGAATCGTTGGAGAGCTTGCAAGAAATATCGCATAGCTGTATGATTCATTTGGGTTGAACAGCATTCCGACGGCTTCGTCATATTCTCACGACGCCTATACCGCAGAGCTTGACGACAAAAGTCTTCAACCAATGCATTCTCCCCGTGATGTCCTACGGGACCGAAACATGGTCTCTTAATTTAGGACTGGTCCGCAAGTTTGCCCAACGGGCTATTGAACGTGCTTTGTAGTGTGTTTCTCTGTACGACAGAATTCGTAACGAAGTCATAAGGCAGAGAACTAAAGTATCTGATATCACACGACGAATAAGCTCGCTGATGTGACATTGGGCTGATCACCCACTCAGAAGAACAGATGGCAGATGGGCCAGTAAGGTTCTGGAGTAGAGACCGCGTTTTCGAAGTGTTAGTCGACCGTTCAACCGGGAATACGATCTCTGTGTAGTAGCCGGGCCAGAATGGATGCGAATAGCAGGACATCGGTCGTCTTGGCGTTCATTGGGAGAGGCCTATGTCCAGCAGTGGACCGATAAGGACTGATAATGATGAAAGGATGATGAATGAATTAATGAATAATTCTTTATTAAAACACAAAATACATATTAAATACAAAAATACATATTAAACAGAAAATTACAAGACAAATTGAAATTTTGTCTTGTAAAATTTAAATTCTTTGAAATTTTATGTACACTAAAGGCGACTTTATTGCTTAAGTAGCAATATCTTGCAGTTAACCTTTTGTTGTTAGAAAGAATAAAATAATATCTATTTAATTATTAGATCAGTTAATGATTTAAGGATATCATGAATTTTCACAATAATTGACAATACATTCTATCAACTAGAACAAATGCGTAGGTCTGTTTCATTATTTATTAGTATTGTACCAGTTCACCATAACATACATTTAGAGATTAACATATAACATAAAATTATTATTACTATTAATAACCTGCCGTGTGCCACTGCTAGGCAAAGGCCTCCCTATTTTCTTTCCACACGTCTCCATTTAGAGCTACATTCCCCAATAACTGATCCCAGCTAATGCTTTTGAAATGAGCTCATGAAAGTGAAATGAAATATATTTCTTTACTAAATTTAGTACATTCATTTTATTTCTTATGAATAATTTATCTCTAAAATTATAATTTAACAGACATTCCTCCATTACTCCATTAATTCTGCTTATGGATATACCACGGACTGTAGAGTAGAGTTTGACATTATCGAAATGCTACTTGTCATTTGTCAAACGTACTTGTCCAACTCCTAATAGAAAATATTCACATTTCTCGTTAACTTCAACGGTGATTGATTGATCTAAATGGATTGCAATTTCAGCATTTATATTGTACGCCAATGTCAATGAAGAACGTACCGAACTGCGTTCAAACCTAACTAGAATGCACGACCATGTTACTACGTCTGTTATTGTGATGTTGTTACGCCCGGTACTTGTTTACACGATAACAAGTTAAATGCCAGTTCGTACAAATGTACTGACTAAAGCGGTACGGTGTCCTTAAATATCGGCGAGTTTAAAAATAAAGTAACATCTATAAACTGGAAATATTATGTTACAATCTGAGGTACATTCAAGATAATATGACCTTACATCTGAGTACAGGAATCGACCCACGCCGATAATAAAGACTCCTACGCGGCACTCTTGCTACTAGTTGTTACAAGACTAGAAAATGTTACTTTATTATTAAATGCATAAAATCTGAGTGCTTCGTTATATATTTGTGCATTATTGCATTAAAATTAGTGTTGAATGAGCGTAATACTAGTGTAAATTTATGATCAATATTAGTGTTGTTTCTAAAGTTTTTTAACATCTGCTTCGACTTTTATCACTACTGTAAATAACTTTAATCATCATAGTGTTGGCTTATAATGTGGTAAGTTGTTTATAATAATTTTACTTCATGTTTATCATAATTTTCCATGCTACACATATATCCATTGTCAGTAATTTAAAGTATATCCATGTACCACTAGTACTTAATTGAAAGAGGCCTGTGCTGCAGTGGACTGAGGACAATTGACGTCTACGATAACATGGCACTTTAACATGAAGAAGTTAATTATATAATATACAACAACAACACATCCTAACGACATTACCTTACTGTTATAGGCTGATAGAACTGAGTTCCTAATGTCACAACAGTAGAGAAAGCAACACAGATTTGTTGCCGGTTGCGAAAACTGTAGAAGTCAGCTTTGTACAGTATCAAATTGATCTGAAAATGGTAGGTCATTGACAATTGTTTTTCTAAGATAAGTTCTTTATATCTTACATCTGCCTCGTTGTTAGGAATGAAGGCGGCAACTGTTAAGCTAGAAATTTATTGGAACTCCTTCTTAATTCTGTTTATCATTTTTCATGCCCTTTCTGATCTAAAAAGTTCTAATATTATTGTATGAAACTGTTCCATACAATGACATTTGGATTAGCACATAATTATGCAGGGTAAGATAAGCACCCCAGATTGAAACTAGGCAGTAAAGGAATTATCCGAAAGCACCATTCACTCGCAGGGAACACCCTAGGCACATTCTTATAACATTTATTAAATTTTTATCAAATTATGAAAGTGTTACAAACTAAACTTTTTAAATATAGCAGCACCTAAATAAGTGGTTTACTCTGACTAAAATCAACTTTCTAACGAGATACTCAATATGGAATCTTATTCAACACATACAAGAATGTGTCAATTTATGTTTACATGTAAAATGTAGACATTCTAAATATGCTTGATCTTATTTAGAATAGAACATTATCATCTAGACACATAAAGAAACAGAAAAGTAAAAAAATGAAAAAAAAAATTCGTTTAGGTTGTTAGAACAAATGGACTGATTTGATTGGAATGAAACATATACCCTCTGGTAGTGTTATAACCATATTTTAATTGTAACATTTGTTAAGGTGTCTATTTATAATCCAATATAAAAATTCTGTTTATGGCTTAGGTGTCAATGAGATCATGTTGTAAAACATAAACATAGTTGTTCTTTGCATCATCTGAATAGATTTTTCTCACACCCTCTCAGGTCAGGAAAAAAGAAGGTCTTTATGTAAGAGGCCGACCTTCTTTTTTTTACTGAGGCAGTGGAGTACTGCCAAGCAGACATGATGATGTGTTGTTGTTAATGTTATAAGTGTAGAAAGTTCAAATGAGACATATTAAATTAGGTGTATAGCATTTTAACAGATCAAAATTCTTTACTGTATATAAAGAAACTGTGTGTATGTCATGACTGTGGCTCATGTTTACTTCCTAAGCACAAGCATGATTTTGAAGTGAAAGGTTTACATAGGCATAAATGCAGTCTCAATTCAAGTCTCGAGTTAAAATGAGCTGTTACACTAATACTTTTTAGTGTAACAGCTCTTCTTTTTAAACTGGAGACTTGAATATTGTAATAGTATATCGTGAGCTGTGTAAGTAAACTCTAAAAACTGCATTTAGAAATATATCATTGTACATTGTTGCAGAAAATAAATTGGATGCAATAGAAAGTCACAATGACTCATTCTTCATAAAACGTCATTAAATAACAGTCAAAATAAAGAAATCAAGTGTATTGTTGTGTTACAAGGCGAGAATGGAAGAGAGTGATGTCATCATATCATCCACTGAGGTGATAAAGGGTAAGTGATTTTTATATTATGCATGATCTATGCTATATTCTACTCTAAAATGCATCATCATTGGAGATCTTAGTTTGGGTTTTCTTCTTACTTGAAGTTGATGGTTCATTACTTACCCGACCTCCATTCCCGATTCTGCTCATAATGATGATGGCTTACTTGTTATGTTGTTTATTGTACATGGCGAGGTATAGAGGACAAGACTTATCTTCACTTCACTTATTTAATCTTTTATATAAAAATTGGGTGATATCAAACAAAACTGTAAAAAACATCACACTAAATAAAAATATCTAGCGATATTTTTATTTAGTGTGATGTTTTTTACACAAAGATAACCTTGACTAAGGGAAAATGAGATAATGTAAAGAAATAAGAAGAGAAAAAAACAGTTTGTTATTCACACTTGATACAAGAAACCAAAGTGGATGTCAGGGAGTGGGAAGAAAGAGCTTTTAAAAGAGAATACTCGAAATAAAGTTATAAAGCCCTGTCCGCATTTTTTTATTGCGTGTTAAATAAAGCGCCAAAGTATGAATAAACGTCTGTTTACATGACGACGTAATGAAGGGCCGGCGTGCGATCAGATGATGGGCCATGCTTTTTAACACGCGTTACGGAGGTTTCGTGTGAACGGTGCCTTAGGGTAGCATGTATCAGTAAACTTTTTATTTTTTATTTTATTTTTAATAAAGAACTTTATTGCTGGGCGACCACATCGATCCATAAGTTCACAAGTGTACATTACAAATAAATAAACTAACAAATAAATCTATAAACTTAATATGGCAATAATTAATGCATTACACAGTTTTTTTGTATTACACTATAATATACAGGTCAATTGGACCTAATGACATGTGCGAAAAATCTTTTATATTTCTCTCTATATATTTCTCAAGCACACTGCAATTTCATTTTATTCAAAATATAAAACTTTCCCCTCAAAAATCAATGTTAAAATATTTTTTGAAAATAGTCTGTGCAAAACGTTCATTGAAGTCACTACTTTTTTACCCGACTGCTCAACGCCAAAAAGGACTATTGATTTGTTACTATGTTCCAGATTATGTGTATAAATGGATGTAATTTTTTTTATAGAGCCTAAAGAGCCTCTAACCTACAAAGCCTATTAGTAAATCCACTAGTGTATATATTTAGGAAGTGACAGAACCTAGAATTCCTAGAGGATTACTCGGCTATAATCGTAAACATTGCAATATGAATGTCTTTACTGTTCTTCATGATAATCTTAACCGTATTACATCATCAAGTTAGATCGTTATTAATATATATTTGCCTGAGACAACCTTCACAGTTTCACACCTCGCTTACTCATCCGTGTACTTCTGATGTGACAACTAATGTGCGCAGCGCGGGTTCGAATCCCGGTTATTGTTTAGACTTCAAGCTGTTAGTTTACATTATATTACGTGTTCTTCCTGTTATATAGATATAAGTTGAGCAGTTTGGGTTGCATTTTTTAGTTAAGGGGGAAACGAGCAGTCGTTGCCTTCTTATAACTACTGAAATACAACGTAATTGTATTGTAGAGATGGTTATGGCGCAAGTATGGCATTTATTGCTCTCCTTTCATTCCGATGGCCCACCGAAAACAAGACGGAAACACTCTGAATAAACCGCAGGAAATGCGATACTATACATACTACTGACAGGTAGACATTTGGCCGCTAATGATTGGTGATAAAACTTAAGATGGCTTAGAAGCATTTACCCACAGAGAAACTTAACACACCTACATACCAATAACGGCCCCGGTTAACGGATCCAGCTGCTCGTTTGCAATCTTACACAAAAAATATCAAAAAAATTGTGTGCAGTCAAATGACTTCCCGACGGCTATGTATACTCATTTAAGGTGCAAGGTCGCGCTCAAAAAGCTATATTTTATTTACATAAATAAACGTTGTCGGTACTCAGAGCTCAGTGGGTTAAATAACAGAACGTTACACAATTCTTATGTAAAACAACTTTCATCGTATATTTCAAGCTATACATTATCGGGGCTTCAGTACATACAGCCTATGTAATGCCCACCTTATTTTAATAACGCCTTCACTATAGTTTATGCTACTCCTTATTGGACTTCGTACCTCATAAGTAGAGACGGAACTCTGATCACTGTGTCGGCCGTCTGTCTGTCTGTCAAGGGAACCCAAAGTGTGCCGCAAACTTGATAATTTATAATTCACCTGATGATGATGATGATGGCCCGTGACTACAACGCCCATAAACATCAACATCACCACGGGAACTACAGGTGTGTCGCTCTCGTTCCTTCGCATCAGTATTCTGCAGGCCATTTTATGTGCGTTGAAATTTTAAGTTTTTAGGCTACACGCGGCATGTTATAACAAAACAGGCTATAATTTTTAAGAGAGACATTCGGTAATACATTATCTATTCGTTTAGCTAAGGAATAAAAAAATGACTTCTGCTAACAAAGAATTATTATAGTATTCGCATTCCTCGCGGTCTAGCGGTAAGGACGTTCGACCACGACAGTGGGGTCCTGGACTTGAGTCCGGGGTCCAACCAAAAGTGTTATTGTGCATTTTCAGAGAGCACGTTAAGCAATGGCGAATGTTGCATCTGTTTTATATCTGGTTGTGTCGGTGTCAGTATTAGTGGTCAGTGGTCACTGAGGAAGGAATTAGTGTGTCTGTGCAGACACGCCTGCGCTACAACGTGACCTCCGACAGATAGCTGCCGTACACCAAGTTGGGCTTCGAGGCCATTATCTATTATTATTATCGTCTAGGTACTGTAAAAATAAATAGCCCGTCGGTGATGGATGCGAATAGCAGGAGATCGGCCGTCTTGGCGTTCATTGCAAGAGTCCTGTGTCCAGCAGTGGACGGATAAGGGCTGGTAATGATGATGAGGTATTGTAATGCTTGTTAACGTCGTAGGACGAGCGCCGAACGGCCGTTACTGTTCAATTAAAATGAATGAGTATTGTACGTTACGCGGTCCCCGGTGAATGGTGCAATAAAACGAACAGTTTGTTCTGTTTGAAGTTGGCCTTGAGCTGCGCACTCAAGGGCATACTAATTAATATTTTAATGATTTAGATACATCCTAATAATATTATAAATGTGACAGATTATATGTATGTTTGTTTCTTGTCAAAGCCCAGGGTGACCTGAAAGTCATCAAGGGGCAATAGCCTTAGGACCTAGGAGGCTTCAGAAACCTGGTTGTTTAGTGTTCCGCCTGGTTCATAGTGGCAGTGGAATAGACGGAAGCGACGAACGGCGCTCGCACCGAGTGCTGGCGGTACCATCAATCGGATCGGTGACAGGCAGCAGTGGCGCCGGTACAAAACCTAATCTGTGATTGCTAATCCGTCTGCTCAGCGTGGCAATTATGAGCACCTTTAATGGACGACAACTGCAGAATTCGGCCCTAAGTTCCCAGTAGTTCCACTAGTCCTGGCCACGGTAACGGTGGAACAAGGGGTGCTAAGTCTCTCCGGGCTACGGGCTGCCACCGATTTGACCTGGTTACGTATAACGGACGAATGCTTCGTCTACGTAACCACTTATTTGAGCCGGAGGTAGAACTGGGAAAAATCCGATGGCACGTCCTGGGGTTATGTGAAGTCTGAAGACAAGGTGATGGCACCATAACTCTGCCATCGGGTCACCTATTCCACTTCAGGGAAGGCGACGCTCCATCACAAGGCGACGTGGGATTCCTCGTGAATAAGTCCCTCTTAGGCAAACATCGTCTAAATCTTCAGCGTGTCGAGTAGGGTATCTCGTACTTAAACTCAATAAGAGGTAAAGCCTCAAAGTGATACAAGTAAATTACCTACCTCGACACATTCTGATGACGACGTGGAGACAACCTGTGAGGATGTCTCAGAGGCCTTACATAACACCTGTATGGCCACTTTAATGTTGTTATGAGGGACTATAATGCCACAGTGGGAGTAAGTACGAAATTGTGGGACCACATGGAGTCGGAAGTCGAAATCGCAGGGGGCTAATGCTGGTAAACTTCCTCGAGAAAGAGGGCCTCTTCTTAATGAATCTCCTTTTTTAAGAAGATGCGCCATAGGAAGTGGACATGGCAGAGCCCCAAAACTGTGTCAAGGAACGAGGTTGACTTTATTATAACGGACCGAGAGCCTATATTTAGGGATGTCTCCGTGATCAACAGATTTAAAACCGGAAGTGATTAGCGATTGGTTAGAGGATCTCTGAATATAGCTTACAACGCGAGCATGTCCGTTTTGTACAGTCAACACTTCGACCTAAATTCCCGCGAACCGCGGTAGGTACTGAAAAATGCCAACTGGAATTAAAAACCGGTTCGATGCCCTAGACACGTCGGAAACTACAATGGCAATTGACGAGGCCATGAGTGGCCTGATGGTTGCATGCGGGACGTAGGTGAAGGATGCTGTAGGAGTAAGTATACGAATAGAAAAGCTAAACTCTCAGATGAGACGCTTGGACTTATGAGGGTACGCAGAGCACACAAAAACATTACGTCTGCCGATGTCAAGCTTCTTTCTGAGTAAATCCGCAAACTAATACGCCGAGACATTCGCTTTTCAAATACGCAACGGGTTACCGAAGCAATTGAGCTGAATGGAGGGTTGAGGGTTTTTGTAGACAAGCTTGAAAGAAGTCATCTGACTAAGATCAGGACTGATTCTGGGGTTACAGTTTCTTCTGAGCCTGAGATCTTAAGATGTCTTTAAGGTCTTAAAGACATCCTCCAAACTGGGCAGAATGCGGCGTAAATGTTAACGGCGAGTACCTCTCACGTCTTCGTTTCGCCGATGTCGTCGTGTTGGCCGAATCGTTGGACAGCTTGCAGAACATATTGCAAAGCCTAAATTATTCCTCCCGACGAATTGGCCTTAGGATTAGTTTGGACAAGACAAAGGTCATGTTCAACGAACACATTCTCCCTAGACCGGTCAACGTCGATGGTGCTATTCTCGGAGTTGTAAACGAAGAAGTCTACTTCGGGCAAGCGTTCCGGCAGTTTCGTCACATTCTCACGTCGCATATTCCGCAGAGCTTGAAGACAAAAGTCTTCGACCAATGCGTTCTCCCCGTGATGATCTACGAGGCCGAAACATAGGCTCTAGAGAACTGAGGTATCTGATATCACGCTACGACTAGGCTCGATGAAGTGGCAATGGGCTGGTCACACACTCAGAAGAACAGATGACAGATGAGGCAGTAAGGTTCTGGAGTGGAGGCCGCGTTTAGGAAAAAGAAGTGATCGACCGTTTACCAGGTGGGAACACGATCTCCGTACAGTAGCCTGTCCAGGATGGATGCATGTAGCAGGAAATCGGTCGTCTTGGCGTTCATTGAAGGAGGCCTATGTCCAGCAGTGAACCGATAAGGACTGATAATGATGATTGCTTCTCTTTGAAGCAAAAACTACTGTACGGTTTCTAGAGAATTTGGCACATGGCATATAGTGTACAATCTGAAATACCACAAAATTACTTTTTAGCCCGAAATTGAATTGGTGTAGATAAAATAAACCTACTAATTTTACAGCCTCTCTATCTTATTACGGCCATAATACCATTTTTATAAACTGAAAACCTGTAGTCTAAACTGAAGACCCGGAGTTAAACCAAACCACCACCACACCAAACACCTAACTCGTGTGGACAGTTGAATTCGCTTTGTAGTGAGGCGAACAATAGCTTGACAATGTAATGTTGAGATGAGTTGCAGTTATTTTGGAATTGTAGAAGGACAGTTTCACGTCAGATAATTTTCGTAGAAAGGCACCGTCAGTACTAAGACTGAACACGATGCTGTGTAGCCTTTTACTTCTTAAGTTATAGCACTGATCATTGCTGGCCGTGAGCTGCGTACGTCATTTAACATTATGTACAAGTTTCAAACAAGGTTTATTTTTTTATATTCTTTTAGCACACGAAATGTATTGCTTATCTTATATTATTTCTGGGGGATATTGCTTATATTACTGGGGGGAGGGGGAGGCTTTCCCACTATAGAATTGCCCGGTCCCGGCGTTGGTGGGGTTGTCCTGTAGTACGGGAAAACCACCTGCGCAGGTGGAGTCGCTCTATTGTCGGAGACAGTTGCTTTTCTCCTTTAGTAGTTGCAGACGCGTCTCGCCATAAACAGCATCGTTGCTAAGCCTTGAGCACGTGCTAAACGTGTTGGACACATCGTGATGTCCACAGGCTTGTTGCCCGGCGGTCCGTTGATCATGATTGTTCTATTCTAGTAAGCAAGTTCTCTAGAATTAAACCCTGCCTGTAAAACTAGGTGAGTGTAGATGGAGGCAGATATAATTTCCTACTCCGACATGCAATAAAGGCGCGGTGCTAGTGTCGGCTCGACCTTGGTGTTATGTAAACGAATGCAAGACGTATGGCCCAAGGACACGAAAAAAAATTCAATTTACATAATGTTCTACTTGAGCTAAGCATAGGCTTAATTTTATGCGGATCGATGGGCCCAGTTGTCTTGCGAATGTGGCTTATTAACATAAATAGTTTGCAGTCCGCCAGCGAACAGTTAGATTAGCGGACATTTTGATTTGGAGATTAAGATGTGGATTTAAATGGTTTTTGACCTGGTTTCATACTTTACTCCCTAGCTTTATCACGTTCCTATTTCGGATGACAGCCAGATTTTACACAGGACGGCTGCTATCTATCCTCTGCAACCCATAATGGCAACCCAGTTCTGGTTTCATAAACGAACCATTTAGTGAAGATTATGATATGCATATAATGTTTTATAAGATTATTAAAATAACATGTAGAGTCAGTCTCTTTGGAAAGAAAATAGCAGATAGGATTGTAACGACATATCGAAAATATCATTATACCGAAACCAAAACATTCCAATTTGAATGTATCTGCCGCGAGCAGCAGTTGTAAGACTGCCCTCGACACAGTATCACGACAATGTCGCGGTCTAAGCAGCGAGAATCCTTGCATATTTTATATTTCGTACTCCGATGCAGAAAGCCAGCAGAAAATACTCGTCTATTAGCGAGGAAGTTAACAAAACCCTCCGTCTAAAAACTAGTTGAAAGTTTACCCCGTTAGAGCGCTGGCGCGTAGGTGTATGTGTAGTGAGAATATGGTGCTCACTCGTCGGACACAAAGTTTAAACGTATTCGTAACAAACAAATATACAAATATTTTCTATGTATATTGCCAATGTAGATTTAAAATATAATCCCATTCTCAGTTACAATCTGTTGGCTCAGTGGAGCGTAGATCTGTAATAGCTAACACGATGAAATACATTCGAACTGAGTTATGGGATGTAGTGCAGCTACAGTCTTGGTTAGAGTTCAATAAGGTTCAGTAACAATTCGCGATATACATACATACATGTGTTAATTAATTTAGAGAATTAGGATGAAGACAGAGTGCATGTGTAATGCAGTATAGGGCACGACCCAATATAATGTAATTAAGATTTAAATATCGAATAGCGATATGAAAACTCCGATTATTTGTAATAACTTTAGGACATTTCTCAGCTCAGTGCACCCGTGACAATGGTATCTGTAATGGCTCTGAAACGTCGGGATAGTAAAGTATTTCATAAGCCGCGTTAAAATCCGTTAAAGTATTCTTATTATAATATGGAATAGCTACTTAATACAATAATAATAACTTGAGAAAACCGCCCTATTTTTATACGTAACATATCCGCCCTAGTGCTTAATAAAACTGATTAGTTTGCAATGAAAGAATAAAATCGCGGTTTATTTCATTATTTAACTAGCTCGGCGTTTCAGAAGCTTTGCATCAACCATGGTAACGGGTGGACTAAGATGACAGATGTTTTAATGTCACAAATTATTAAAAGTACACGAAGAATTATAATTGCTTAGTTGTTCCGATTAATACAAACAGCACTTATTATATCTTGCTGTCTTGAGGTGTTATATTTAGTTTTTGATTTGATTATGTTTATCACTGGGTCCCAGGCAGAGGGAAGAACCCAGCCATCTTCTCTATTGAAATTTGGATGTTTTTTTTTTAAATTTAAATAGCCTCACTGATCATCCTTGGAAGGAGTCGGTGTTCCCTCGTGAGGATTTGCGCTTTATCAAATGTAATGTGATGGTAGGGGCCAACTTCAGCATGTTTCATATCAGCTATACGTTAAAGAAAAGGTAGTTTTATGGTAATGAGCAACATTCGCGTAAACTTAAGAGAATTACTTGTATTAGTATTTATTACCCAAAAGGTGCAGGTTTTAGGCACGAGGCAGCGTGACATTCTAGACGCACTTGACATATTCCAAAACATGCGTAAAACAGCCACATCATGACAAACTATATATTTAGCAACAATGTGTCATATGTCTACGAGTCACTGGAATTATCGCCTCAACTTGTGATCTACGCCACTCTTCTATCAAGTGCACGTACAGCGCTCGAGGGTCTAAGCAATTATATACCTCTTCCATGCGAGATTACCGACAGCTAAGGGGTTGCTCGCTCACTTGCAAGGTTGGCTATTGTTTTACACAAGACTTCGCAGTTTTCAAGTTTACAATTACTTATTGATTTCTTAACTTTATAAATTCAATTTCTTAATTGACTAAATTCGTCTATACTTTTTTTTTTAAATTTAATATAATAATATATAAATAATAAATGACAATGAAACTACTTTTATTGTACATTCGCGTAAACTATCAATATGATATGATCATAAAGACATCAATATAATAATATTTTTTAAAAGTATAACAGGAAGGCATAATGTTTAAGCAGATGCGTTGTTCTCCTTCATTCTGCTTTTTAAATGATCCTGGCGCCGGTCAGGAAAGCTCTCGAAGATTGAAGGTATAGCCATCACTTTTAAGTTGGTATCATGTGAGTTCATTCGGCAGCAATGCAACTTACAATGACTTGTGATTCTTTTATAGCAGACGTTCTTTTATAGTCACCAAAAGATGTCTGTGTGTAATCGACGTTCTCAAAATTTGTTAAATGGATTTTGATACGGGTTTCATCCGAGAAAAGTTTCAGCGTAATTCGGCCCCTGTTGTTAACGGGCGAAGCTGGTGCGGATTAGTAATGTTCTGGTAAACCAGGATATCAGTTTAAGTAAATAGTCTTATCGTAAAAACTTTTAAAATGTTCAGACTGGAATATTTTCAATTATTATTCTAAAAATCCAATAATATGTGATTTTACTGAATCATGCAAAGAAGAGCAATAACTGATTTGGCTGAGTTTCGGCACGCATGGCGTGACCAGGGCGTATGATCATTTTATCCTGTTAATAGCTTCCTATGAGTTTCTTTTTGTATCGAAAGAAAGAGAATTACTGAGGATGGCTTACTTTCATAATATATTCCGAATATCTTTGGTATTTGCAGTTTTTTCAACTGTAACAAATATTGCCTGAAATCAATTGTGCTTGCTCTACTTTCTTCTTTGTTGTAATTGGTTGGAACGACGTTAGTGATTGACTCGATTTGTAATTGATTTATCTAATTTACTAATAATTATTATTATGTTGTGTACATTCTCTACAACTGATTTTTTTAATTGGTAACGCAGGAAACGCATAAATCACGCGCAGTCCTCAGTCCCACTCACCCAGGGCCCGTGGGCCAGGTGGGCTGTATATTGCCGAATGTCCAGTAAAACCACCGCGAGTGCCATCATCGCCGCCTTCGGTGAGATGTCCTGAAACCGTAAATCGTCAGGGCACCTCGAAATGGTCAGGGACCGGCGCTACCTCTACAGAAGGTACGCCACAGAACGACCACATCAATTTTAGGGCAGTATAATAGGGTGAGGTTCCCATCGTCGCCACTAGTCACCTCTCCTTATGGGCCGTGGTTCCCATTAAGAAAGGGTCAATCTAACCGTCTCCGAAGTTAACTCGGTGTGGTGGTGGTCGGTTGCTCGGTGATCCTCGGGCTCTTGTGAAAAATCTATTAAATCCTAATTCTTGTATACATAACATGACATCATTGTTCAAATGTAAACCATTGTATATATATATTTATTAAACATTTGATTGTCAAGGTAGTGCATAGTTTCGCTGTGAAGCGTCATTGTTTTAGCAGCTTTTGTAACGAATCATTTTCAATTATTCCACGAACTTTAAAAGCGATATAGCGAAGATTTATTTGTCATCGTCATAACCAACAATTGTCTTACTCACCACTTACACTGAGTGTGATTTGGGCTCACTTGTACCATCGTCTTACACCAATTGCCACCCAATGTTGAGTGTACTTTCCTTCCGTTTTCACCGCTGTGTAACAAATACTAAATAATTGTTTTCTGCACTCTGTAGACAAAGCAAGCAACATTCATTAGACAAATGCAACGAATGAAAGACTGCAACATACGAGTGTAAGCTCTACTCTTTCTAATCCACGACATACTTTTCCCTAATATGCCGTACTCCTATTGCAGCAGACGTGCGGGCCTGGCCGACGGCCATGTACGTTCTATTACTTAAATATTAACGCAATCGTTAAACATGCATCATTACTATAAGCTGTTTGTCGAGCTCCTTTTTACCTACTTTACTGCGCATTGCAAAGGAGGGTTATTGAATAAAGCCATTGATACGATAGTAGTCGTACTCAAACGTGATGCGAATATATACTTTGATTATACGTATTGGAATATCTCTTACTACCAGTCTGTGCCGGCTTCGCACGGATCGCAAAATATGGTGAAAAAAATATTGATTTACAAAAATATTAAATTATAAATTTTAATTTCGGTGTCATAAACATTAGAGTTTTAGTAAGAAGTAGTATAATGCTGGATTTCAGAGGAATTCGGTCGTGTGATTTGTGAGTAGCCGGTGGCCCATTGGAGGGGACGAGGCAAGGAAGGCAACGCGTTGGCATAGTAATGATGCGGATGTTCATGGGTGTCGGTAGTCATTACAATAAAACTACTTTTACAGATTTTATCGCGGTTTATTTAATTATTTAACTAGCCTGACGTTTCAGCAGCTTACAGCAACCATAGTCACAGGTGGACTGAGATGACAGATGTCCTAATATCGAAGTTATTAAAAGTACCCGAAGAATTATAATTATTTAGTTGTTCCGATTACCGCAAACAGTACTTACTTATTATATCCTGTTGTCTTGAGGTGTTATGTTTAGTTTTTGATTTGATTATGTTTACCACTGGGTCCCAGGCAGAGGGAAGAACCCAATCATCTTCTCTATTGTAATTTGGATGTTTTCCAATTTAAATGGTTTCACGGATCATCCTTGGAGGAAATCGGTGTTCCCTAATGAGGATTTGCGCTTTATCAAATCTAATGGCAGGGGCCAACTTCAGCATCCTCACAGACCTGCAATCTGCAAAAAAATCTGCAGCTATGTAGAAGGATTTACTTTGTTTTTTTTTTCACATTTATTATCGAAGTTTTCACGCTACCTATAACGCAGGCAATGTTATACAGCCTATGTTCATCAGAGATAACATATGATTCTAACAGTAAAATAATTTATCAAATTGGTCAAGTGGTTTCCTAGCCAATTCATTGCAAACAAACAAACGAACAAGGAGATGTTTCCTCTTCATAATATTAGTATCATCACCATCACCATCACCAACACCATCACCATCACCAACACCATCACCATCACCAACACCATCACCATCACCAACACCATCACCATCACCATTGCCATTAGCAGCCCTTATGAATGTACTGTTGGATATAGGCCTCTCTCAATGAACGTCAAGACGACCGATCTCCTGGAATATTAGTATAGATATAGACATTTCGCTTGATACCCATACCAACAAGGTCTTTTTTAAATTTGGGGGTAAACGAAGACTAGCAGTTTTTGATAACCTTTAGATATCCGCATATAGTGACACACACGTGTTGTCTTCCTTCCCTCCTACCATCCAATCGGTCAAAGGGAATCACAACCACAAGAATCGCGACAGCATAGCAACAGCTATCATAAGTGGACATATATTTTAATGTACACGAATCCTTCTCAACTTGTTATAATCCGTCAAACTATACAGGCTGTAGCAGAGAACATAGAGGTCTATATACATACTGTCGAAAAACTTACCTTTCAATCGGCAGCAGTAGGATAAAATGTAAGGTGGTATAGAAAAGTAAGAAAAAAGAGATGAGTACATATCAGTCTCTCTGTCTCGAAACAGGTTCGTTTTTCAAATCACAATTCACGAAAAAGTAAACGTGGTTTCTGTGTACTTATCCGTGTAACACTTTACAAAAGACATTTGCGTCGCGTTGCGCGGCACCGCTGCGGAGAGCGGCTGCGGGGTGGCGTGACTTTGTGCCGTTTATATCAAGAGGCTCTCCGGCGATCTCCAAAACCGTTGCCGCTAGTTCCTCCCACGCCTCCACTATAATTGATGGCCTTTGCTACTAGTTTAAGTGTTATACTTGTTGCTTTGTCTTCTGTTGTTAACAGAAAATTTAATGTGACTCTGAATTGTTATAAAATTGTCCAAAATATTTCGAAGCAAAAAAAAAACTGCACGAATGGGGGAGTACTCCCACAACCCCCAGAATCAACAGTACTACGTGATGGTTTCATGCTCCCTCGTGGTATAAAGTACCATTTAGGTTCCCTTGATAGACCTACAAGCAGAAGGACAGCCAAGTAATCTTATATAGGTTCCGGAAATATCCAGAAAAACATCCAATAAATGACAACCGATCCCGACAAACATCTGCACCATCATAGAAAAATGCAAATGCGCTTCCCTCTTTAACGTGAGTTTCCTCTCTCGGTCTTGCGAAATTCTTATAAAGAAAAGAGAAAAAAAAAATCGCATCACTTATGTTTCGCTAATGAGAAGTGGTTGCTCAGCTGCGCCGGCCCATTCCTACTGAAATGCAGCAAAGGTACAATAAAAAAGGCCTCTTGCTACATTACTCATAATAGTTGAATATTGTTTGCAGACCGATTATACTTCGCAACGCTAAGAGCCGGGTACAAGCCGAAGCCTACGCGCAACAGCAAGTACTTCCACATAGAGGACGACATCGTCTACGAGAACTTCTACTTCGACTTCGGGCCCTACCACCTGTGCCACCTGTACCAGTTCTGCAACCGGCTCAGTGAGGAGCTGGAGAAGAACCCGAAGAAGAAGATTGTGTTCTACACCAGCGATAATGAAACGCTACGGCTCAATGCGGCCTACCTTATCGGCAGCTATCAGGTATGCCGTAGTCCGGCGCGGCCTGTTGTCGGGGTGTTTCGGCGTAACTTAATATCAAGGATATAATTAACGTGATTTTTCCGATTGCAGCGTCATTTTTTTAGCTGCAATCCATCAGGATTTATCATACTGTACAAATGAAAACCATTATAGTGGTGGTGCACCGGTAGCGGTGTGACGGCTTACAGCTTCTGTCGCTTTGACGCAGGGCAGCAGCAGTCGGATAACAAAGAAATATTTTTACGTCTTTGTTCTTTCAGGTCATATATCTGGGCGGTTCACCGGCGGCGGTGTACAAGCAGCTCACGGGAGACTCTTGGACCCTGCTCAACTTCCGGGACGCGTCTGGAGGTCCGCCGCTCTTCGACATATCACTCTTGGACGTACTTCACGGGGTCAAAGTCGCTCACGATGCCGGCTTCTTCGATTTTAAGCATTTTGACGCAGAACAGTACCTTTTTTACGAGGTAAGATATTTTTCTACGTCATAACGGGCAAAGACAATACGTGACGCAACAAGTCTACGTTACGATCTAACAAGCGGCAGCCAGTCAGACGGACGGGAGCACTCGAGTTGCTGCTAGGAATTCGCCGTCAACACAGATTTACGTGTTGGTTGTTGTTATATTAGGTCCTTGAACCATGGTGGGCATGGTTCAAGCCTTGACGTGGCCGTGGGGCTCAGTAACCTGGGGTGATCCGAGAAACCTTGGGCGAAGCCAATTGAACCGAAACCGATTGATCGTCTAAAAAGAGGGGACTAAAGAGCTGGAGGAGGTGCAGCTCTTTGTACCGCTGTTACAGGAAGAGGGGACAAGAGAGAAAAAGTGGCGGCGCTTTTGCGCACGGGGCACGGGGCGAGGATAGTAACCTTACCCCATTGCACTGTCCCAAAGTCGGTGGGGTTGTCATGTGGTGCGGGACAACCCCATCTGTCGAGATGGCGTCGATCCCTTCGGAGGCTGACTTGTCATCGAAGTGCCCTGATGATTTGCTGTTCCGGGGCACCTCACCAAAGACGGCACTGGTGACACTCGCGGTGGTTTCTGTGGGTATTCGGCACTATATAACGTGCCGCGAGCCCCACACACCACTGGACACCACCCAGGCCCCTGAAGGCTCGTAAATGCGTTTCCCCGCGTCCTCCAAAAAAGAAAACAGGTCCTTACGAGTACATATGAAATTGGCGTCTTTCGTACTAGCCACTTTAATCACGAATTTACTCCTCTATTTGTGCTTCGATGGCCGTCATTCATTTGTTTTTTTTTTTCTGTTTGCGTCACTCATTTTACAAAATGCAAAATTCCGCCGTGGCACTAGTGCTGCGGAAACGAGTCGAAGGGTGAATGATATGTACGGCGGTCGTGTTGCAAAAGAAAACACAGATCGTTTTTGGTTCCAATGTTTTCGTTCTGGAAATTTCGACCTGCAGAACAAGCCCCGTAGACTGCCTGAGACCCAAGTTGATAATGAGGAGTCGAGGTCTATTGTGGAAGCGAAACCATGGCAAACCACGTCCGAGTTAGCTGCAGGCTGCGATGTTAGTGATAATACTGTTTTAATTCACTTGAAGCAAACTGGGAAGATTAAAAAGCTTGAAAGGTGGGTACCTCAAGGATGGACTGAAGCAAACCGGCAAACGCGCGTCGACTGCTGCGTTACAATACTAAACCGACACAATAATGAAGGTATTTTAAACTGAGTCGTTAGCTGTGATGAAAAATGGATTCTTTACGATAATCGGAAGCTCAGCGCAATGGTTGGATTCTGGCCAGCCAGCCAAATCCTGCTACAAGCGAAAATTAACACCAAAAAAGTTACTTATGGTGGACTAGTGCCGGTATTGTTCATTACAGTTTTCTTAAATCTAGCCAGACTGCACTGGCTGATGTCTATTGTCAGCAATTGCAAATCATGATGGAAAAGCTAGCGGATAGACAAACTAGGCTGGTCAGTCGCTCCACGCCCCTGCTGCTCACGATGACGCTAGACCACACACTGCGCAACAGACGGCTACCAAATTAGAAGAGCTTCAATTGGAAACTGTAAGACATCATCCGTACTCCCCGGACCTTGCTCCAACAGATTACAATTTTTTTCGAAATTTGGATAACTTCTTGCAAAGGAAAAAGATTCAACTCTGATGGAGCAGTCCAAATCGCCTTCAAAGTTTTTATTGATTCCCGTCCGACTGGTTTTTTTAATAGTAAAGGGATTAATGAACTACCTATGAAATGGCAAAAGCGCATAGAAAACAATAGTTCATACTTTGATTAATTAAATATATTAAATTCGACTTTTTGTTCCTCCCGTGCAAAACTCCAATTTCATATGTAAGGACCTCATACTTAATTTATGAATCTCGTGGCGGTTCTTTTATAATATAAGGGGCCGAACGAGCAGTCGGTACCTTTGATGAGTACCGACGCCCACAGATTTTAGCATAATTGTTATATCGACCCCCCCCCCTCCTCTCCATTAGGCCGCCGGAAACTCACTAACCATACGAAACGTAGCTTTCAAATTGAGGCGGTATTTTGTGAAACTGAACCGTAAAGGTCCTACCACATCGCCCGCCACGGCTGCGATATGTAAGCGAACACGTTTTATTGCGCGATTGGCATTCGGCATTACGTAACATCTTACACCTGTGACGCGATGTACAGTTAAGGAGTGAACGACGCGCGGCCCTCCCACTGGAGCTGTTATTGACAAACTTTTTTATGAATGCTCAATTTCTGAATCATGCTTAAGCATTTTACTTTTGTGACTGAGAGGAAATTTACATTGTCCATTTTTGGGTTCGATCCTCAAAAGGAACACGGCACCGGGGCACAGGATCAGTTTGATTTCTGTCTGCCTGTATGTCAAATATACCTAAAGGGAAATTTCCGACACAATCGTAAAATTAAACACGATAATACAATAGGTACGGATAAAGGAAAAAATTTGAAACATAATTATTTATGTATACATCACTTAAAGAAACTGTTACATACTTATTTGAACAGTAAGAGGTAGTGCCATGTTGCAGTTGAAAAGGAGGCGAATGCATCGGCATAGTAATTATGCTGATGTTCATGGGCGTCGGTAGTCGTAGAAAGGCTCCGAATGCTCGTTTGTACCCCTATACTATAAAAAAATATATTCATCATTAAAAAAAAAATGAATTTGTCGACTTTTATAATTTGTCGAGTGTCTCGCACTGGTGATCTTAGCGCCTTCTCTGCCTTCCCGATTCAGTGGCAAGGACACTACATCTTGCAGTACTTCATTTATTCTATTAGTCAATCAGTCGTTCTCAATCGCAGAAGGTGGAAAACGGCGACCTGAACTGGATAGTGCCAGGCAAGATGCTGGCGTTCTCCGGGCCCCACCACCGCTCGCGGCTGGACCGCGGCTACCCGCTGCACAGCCCCGAGCACTACGTCGAGTACTTCCGCGCCCACCGCGTCACCACCATCGTGCGGCTGAACAAGAAGTCCTACGACGCCCGCCAGTTCACGGCTCACGGGTTTGAGCACCGGGAGCTGTTCTTCGTGGACGGCTCCGTGCCCTCCGACTTGATTGTCAACCGGTTCATACGGATCGCGGAGGCGGCCAAGGGCGCGGTGGCCGTGCATTGTAAAGGTAACATTTTTGTGGACTCGTCTCACTTACACAGGCTATGATTGAAGTTGTGTAGCATAGCTTCGAGGCATTTTGGATTTACAATAAACGGAATGTATTGCTGGCAGCCGGCCTCGGGCGCACGGGCACGCTGATCGGCTGCTACATGATGAAGCACCACGGGTTCACCGCGCGCGAGGCGATAGCCTGGCTGCGCATCTGCCGCCCCGGCTCCGTCATCGGCCACCAGCAGTGGTTCCTCGAGAAGTGAGTCGACATTTTTCACACCCCGCATATGGGCTGGTCCATAAACATACACAAAAAGATGGATGGATTTCAGTCGTTTCATTCTTTCGAACGGACTATTCCAACTTCCTCGGATGCGACGCGATAGAGCACGCACTACACTTGTTGTTGCACACGCTTAATGAAACAACTCCAGCAGTTTCATTGGTATATTCCTATAGGCAGGGACTGCCTCACCGCTGGACGGTCTCACATAATTTTCCATTGGCATCAGCTGCTTGAAAATGGTATGATGTGAACATAAGTGACGTACATAACACATATACAACAATTAAATAAGGTGACCGGCGCTAGCTCGTAATATATGTGCTGCAGCATCCAGCCCCGCATGCACGCGCTCGGCGAGGCGCACCGGCGCCGCCTCAACATGACGTCGTGTCCGGTGCTCCGCCGGGGCATCTACAGCGACCTGCCGCCCGAGCCCGAGGAGCGGCCCGTGTCGCTGCAGACCATACTCAACAGCACCAGGACTAACAACAAGGTACTTGTACACCACTCGCTGAAGGTCATCTTCTCCGCTCTGGGTAAACGATAAACACCATGTTTCTCGCTCACACGATATGTCCTGTGCAAGCTAGACACAACATCTGTACTCGCAGAGACATGAGCAGAGCTCAACATATGGAATTCTATTATACTTCAAGTGCCTTTCGGACAACTGAAGAGGCACCGCACAAAATACCGCTACTTTATAACTTATTTGGTGATATAATCGATTGAAAAATCCTTATAACACTTTGTATTAGGTCCGACCGGATTCGAACGCAGGATCTCACATCTGTGGCTGAATAATGAACATGTTTACCACGAGGCAGTGGCCGACAATTATATTTGAAATATCGAATCAAATGTAAATGTAATTGAAACGACCGATTTTAAGTTTTTAGATCAGGAAATAAATGGATGTCTCCTAATCATCAATTTACGAACAACAACTGAGCCTCACTAGGACCGCAATTGTTAACAATAATGTAGAAATTAATAACATTTTGTGTTACAGTTGGATAATGCACACATACTGAACGCAAACGAAGCAGACTCCGAAAACAACATCACACCCGTCATAAGTAAGATAAGGACCACGCCGGCTCCCATGCTGCCAACCAAAACTGTCTTCTCCCCCAAGATGAGCTACATGCTCCCCACCAACAACATTAGGAACGCCAACAACACCAACCTGAAACCGCAGACCAGACTCCTCAACTCCACGCTCAAGTCGCACTACGCGGCCAAAACTTCCACATTCCCGCCAACTCGCAGTGCCAACTCCCAAGCTAAGCTAACGGGAGTCAAGTCGCAGTTTACGGGGAAGAGTAGCTTCCACGGACAACGTGCCAACCTCGCGCGCCCGGCGCTGGGATATACCCACGGGGCCAGCCCGATCAAGACTTTCACGCGAAAAGCCATTAGTGTGTCCAAGATGACCTCGACTGACACCTCCGTGGCAAACACCTTGAGTAACGTCACCTCCACGCTGTCAGCTCTGACGGAGAACTGTCACCTCAATGGCAAAAACCGTCTTCCCTCTGAACCCAATCTCAAAACCATCGCGCCGGCGAAGGTGACGCCTAACATGAACGGCAGAAAGAAGCTAATCGTTAGATCAAACTCGAACTCTCGGAAAAAGCTTCCAAAAAACAACATCAAAAGCGGCCTAGAGGCCTCTCAAGACTTGTCTTCCAGCGATACCAACGTAACGAATATCTCCGCCGACTCTCTGGACACGCCTTTCCGGTTCCGCCGGAAGCGCGACAAATCTAAAAGCCCGGAACCTATGGATTGCATCTCAAATTCCATCATCACGGCGGACGTCACACCAGAAAACTTCGAAGAATCCAGCAACTCTCAAGGCAATAAACTTTACAAAATTAAGGCTTTAAGGAAAAAATGCCCGGCGTTCGGAGTGAGCTTGTTAAAGAAAGATGGCATCCAGACGAGGTCTAGCAGCTGCGCCAGCACCTCGACGGTGAAGAAGAAATGATCTCTGGCCTGCAGTCCTCTCGGTACCGCACGTAGACGCAGGTGCGTGCAAAGCGCGCACGATGGGTTTGTTTAGGTGCTATCTACGTCCGCACTCGACTGAATTAATTTATACTAAACTCATATCAACACTGTTAACATGTTCTTTATAGAGTTTTATTCGTAGACTATGTATGAAATATAAAAAAGATTCCTCTATGGCCGATAAACACGAGTGGTGATACGATCGGACCGTATGAACCAGGCCATTAGATATCTGCATCAATATAATTGATCATGTCTATTGATTATTTAGTCTGTGGTTGTATGCGTAACAAAATTCATTATCTTTTATATAAATACTTCTAAATGTATTGTTGTATATATGAATTAAATTGTTAAAATGTTTTGGTAGAGGTTTGAAATCACATAGTTATATTAGTACAGGCAATATTAATCGATATCGATGTATGTGCAATTTTGTTGTAGTGGCATTATGTCCAGATGTTTTTTTTATTGTTTGTACACAATAGGTTACTTGTTTTAAGTACTAGATATAAATACATCAAACACATTTGGAACAATTTGACTTGAAGTCGTAACAAGGTAATATCTTTCTCTGAAGTAGGAGAGAAACATAAGTTGAGACCTGGAATCCGATCGAGCTATCCCAACATGAAACCGAAGCTACACGAACTGATAGCCCCAGTTCCTACTAGTCAACTGTGGAGGAGCCCAACTTGGTTCCATACGCGACCCAAAATAGACTCAATTACAGTTGAGAAGGTGTAGTTCCAATGCATTAGTTTAGCGCTGGAATCATGTGTGTTCATTTTTTTAAGAGGCCTTAGGAGGGGAATGCTCCTCGTTGAGAATTACCCGATTGGATGAAAAGAAAACATATTAGCATATCCTAAGTTATGCGGATTTCTATGGGTCCATCAGATTGTTAACAGGTTACCTTACATAAAAACGTCATTGGGGAGTACGAGGGGTAGAGGGGGATTGATTTCGAGTCTCAACTTGTCTAGTGGCCGACCATATACTCACTGAGTATGCTCTTTATTTATGCGTCGTCCTTTTAAATTTGCTTCTCCTACATAATCTACGGCTGTTTACTTCGTAGAACGCCGACGCTCTGAATGAGATCGTTAAACTTAAGTTATCGTAGTGGTGAGCTGGACGGCACTAGTTAAATGTACTAAGAGATTCCTAGTTGTTGTATTATAGATGTTTTGTCGTATATTGAAGGTAAGGTGACAGTTTTACATGTTAATCCTCGGCAGCCGGGCTGCGGCTTCATTTTTTTGTAACAATGTTTTATTTATACTAATTTTACAAAAATGCGAAAGTTATTTAAAATCATCTGTAACGTCCTGGTATAATCTAGCTTCTAGATCAGATGATCTATATCTATCAGGCAAAAGAGGCTATGCGCAAGAATCCTTTGTCATGTTATATATGAAAATACGTCATTTAAGGCCAGATAATTCGAGAAATTTATATATGTCCTTTATTGAGGCAGATCTCAACTTCATCCGAACAAAATTTTGAGATTATTTAAACGTGTGGGGCATTTCGATAAAGTTTAGTCTATGATTCTTTTGTGTCTGTTGCCCCAGACTTCTTGTTCTAGTAAAACATTTAGTAAAATTTGTAACTGCAATTACGTGTTGTGCAGAATATGAATATGTTTTTTATTATTTGATACAATGCAATCTTACTGTTCTTAAGTGTAAACGTTGTCTATGGTTGTGATGGATGTGACGTCACGGTGCGTTATGTTGTTCCCTTCACCTATTTTATGGTCATCTTTAGTGCTTATCCGTTGTTACTGAGTTAAGAGAGTTGTGTTAGATAGAGAACTGAATATATAATTTTGCCAATTTTTTTCTAGAGCCAACATTTATTATAGAGCATTTGATAGAGGTGCCATGAAAAAGCCTAACATTTTAGAACGTAGATTTTAAGGAGTACTGAACGGTTATATATCTAAATGATAAAGCAAGAAGCATGATAAAACCGCTTGGCACAGCTTGTTCCATAAGTATGTTAGACGAGCCGTCCTTGCTGCTCTATTGACAAGCCGGGGGCGCGACCGGGGAGGTACCTCCCGCTCACGTGAGGCGGTGTACGTGCTGGCGCGGCAGGCGGACGGCTGACCGGTACATACCGTATCACCTATATATTCATGTCTATTGAAGTGCCAACTTTACTTTTATCTTAAGTGTCACAAATTTATTCTATTTACTAAGGATTTTATATAGATATTATTTGAAATTTAATTGAAATAAATGCGTTTTCAACACAATCTAGTTAAAACTTTATCCAGTTTTTTAATGATTCACTTTCAACACGCACCATTAACACCGGCCCTTTTGGCGTCCCTTAGATGGTAACACCTGACACTCACCTGCCCGCACCACTCCCACGTAGAGCACATAAATCTGTGGTTTTTCTTTGGTATGGATCAATGGTGTACAGCCCTTTCTGATCAATTAGGGTAAACCTAATTTAATCTGAGAAGGGAGAGGGATAGGTTTTTCGGAACACCACAAATTATCTGAGCATCGTCCACCGCTCGTGTATCACCTTACTCCATTTTGTGGCATCGTTATATTTATCCTATTCAGTTATGTATAAGGATACGATATCGCTTTGGCGCATAGTCTGGGTCTCCTTGCCGATGTCGGCTACGACGGACATCTCTACAGAGAACAGCTAACTGCGCAGTACATGTCCTAGTGCACGAGTGTATCGAACACAAGTGCGCTCTCTACCTCCTCACTCCCTGTTCCGATGTATCGGCAGTCTGACACGACCGGAGATAAATTAGTAGCAGGATCGACCGTAAGACGCCGCCAAATTCCTATCTTGGGACTGTCATATAAAATCTAAAAATCCAAATAAACCTATTAAGAAAGAAGCGCTGAAAATGCGTGCTACGAGACCACGAGGCAGTCGAGTAATTTATGCAAGGGCTCGTAGTATTTATTCTGTGTGGTGTTGCGGTTGCGTCATGTCCGTCAGAATCTTACCTAAATCTGGGACTTGTTATCTAGTAGGTACAAGAATATTATTCGCGGCATATTCACATCCGCCAGGTGTAGGCCCATAGTGAATACTGTAAGGACTTGTGTTACAAGTAGGACTTCTACTAGACATCGGATACATATTTTTTTATAAATTTATGATATGTTATAGATTTAAAATGTTTATTATATTCGGCAGGATTGGAACCACCAAAGTTGGCGTAACACGTATTAAGTCCCCCTCGTTATCAACTGAGCCACTCGGTACTCATATTAAATACTTTTTGTCATGCCGATTAAACCATTTGACTGGACATGAGATGATGATGATGAGTATGTCAACAGCAATCTGTGCTGCGCGTGAGACGTGCACATATGTACCTTTAAAGTATTTATTCAGAAAACTATAGGATGTAATTAAGTCATTAGGATATGTATCCAGAAAACTGGAAAATGTAATGTTCCAGCTTTCTGGTTACACATGTAACGAGAAAACTGGAAGATTTGAGTATTTTAAGTTAAACATCTCTTGTTGAGCTGTGGAGTCTCTTGCCTGGACGGGGAACGGGCTGATGTTGTTGAGTGTTTTTATTGAGCTGAGCTGAGATGTTACGTTTCATTCGTTTTGCTAAGTATTTGCTACCATTGCTTTTGCTCTGCGGTTGGCCTTAGTAAAATGTATATACTTTAATTTGTCTATACTCTACAGTGTATACTATACGTATATTGACGTTTAGTTCTGTCGTATCTCGCTATCTGTGCAGCTGTACTTACCGATCTGTTGTCTATGATGCTCTTAATAGCTGGCGTGACGTCACTAAGGTATTAACACATTTAACCGTTAAAGAATATAGATTCTTATAGAATATTTTATATATAGAATGAAATTGTTGCAAACAATTGTATATAAAAATGTATAAGTTTCAGAATAATTGATTTTCGTAGCAGGGATTGTAATTTATGTTGTGGATTAATGACTGGTCCATTAAAAATGTATCTATTAAAACTTTCTAGTTCAGTTGCAAGATTATTGTCTATCAAAATCTACCTATTCCTGTTCACTTAAAGATGCCTACGAAGCACGCACTCGCTTGGTTGCCGATTCTCTCCTTGTTATGTTGCAGATAACCGAAATGTTGAAAAAGATCTAGTTGTTGTATAGTTTTAGTAGAAAATAACACAGACTTCCGAGTGAATTATGTATAAGAAATAGTCACTACAACTACTGATGTGTTTAGTATTTTTCATACGCGCGTTATTTGTATTTTACTGTGCTATGAATTCCCTCCTCCCCTCCCCCCGTTATACTGGACAGTGTGAGTAGCGCCTAATGATTTTCATCAAGTGTTCCTCACACTACCCAGTGTGTGTGAAATAAGCCGAACTATTCCATTTGGTGTGTAAATATAGTTTGGAAGAGCACTACATGCATCATAAGCTTGCATCACGATAAAATTAAACTTTATTTGCCAGAGATGTGAGTGAGAGAGAGTGAGAATCTATTAAAATTACATCACATGGCATCGTCAAAATTCGATTTCGTTGTTCTCCAGGATAGTCGATGAGTCTCAGCTTAGTTTCAATTGTAACGTGTCTAACCGTCTTCTACTATCACCAAACTTTTCTGGTATCGTAATTGATTACTTCTCTGCCAGACGACGGCAACCTGATTGCTGTCCTGGCTTCTGTTATAGACGTTGAGCCTAATAAGTGATTTATTGTAAACGAACATAGTTCCTACCCTAGTGTTGAGATGTAGGCTAATTGTAAGTACAGTTATTATGCTAAAATGGGCAGCTATTTCCTGTGTTTTTTTTAAATATATCATTGGAAATGTTTTAGTAAAATGTGAATAAATTGTTAATTGACGTAGTCTTCTTATAAAGGAAGGATTCTATGCAGAGAATGCATAAGCTATTGTTTTCTATATTTAGGGTTGAATTTTGCAATTTGACGTTTGAGCTTCATGAGATTATAATGTATCCAATATATTCCTTTACATGGATAAGTATAATTATTGCTTAGCTTTTTATTTTTAACATTGCAGACATTGTCCGCAAGTTTCCGCATGTAAATGGTATGTTGTGATCTAAGCAAGTCTTGAACACGTTTGTGATACTTACGTGACGGAGGGCCGAGCACAGACGGTCTGTTAACATGATGGTTTTATCCGTGAGCAGCGGTGTGGGCTCTCCCCTAATTTGTTCCTCCTCCTGTGATTCGTTTTTGCTCCTCGTGAATACTCGAGATTTTTATTCGGCCCAAATTATAAGATTAACCGTAGACAATAGAAATTTCTATAAATATGATTTGTATAATTTACCTAGTTCTTCGATTTTGTTTTAGTATACGTTACATTTTCGAGTAATGTAAATATATATTCTTTTATATAAAGTATACTACTGTTTTATTACGCATGTCATTTGTAACACAATCAGCGAAATATGAATATTATATTATTTTATAAATGCTAAAATAATTAAATATCTTCCATAGAATTTATAATTTTTCATGCCATACATATATTTTATTAAATATAAGATGAATTTTATTTTATATTTTTTTATTAACGAGTGGTGAGAAGGGACCAGAGGGCTTGCTACCGCCGGTAACAATGTTTCAATATTACTTCGACCATTTATTCTGAAGTATTGTTAACATTGCTAAAACAATGATTCATGTTCGAACATTATGCTAAATTGACACATTGTAACATTGTGGACCTCCAGGATGTTGGTACGGGACAAGTTTGCTCCAGAGGTGAATATGAAGTGTTACTGAAACATTGTCAGTGTTGTGGTATCCCGTAGATTGTTGGCGGATTATTTGTTTCAATATATGTTATAGTTAATATTGATGTTAACATCTAACCATTAACTTACCCTACCTGTAGGTTTTCAACATCTAAATGTCCACGTTGTAACAGACGCTTGTGCTTCAATAAAATTATATCACATGTGTTTGATTTTCATTTAAGTTGTAAAACCTCTATGCCGTTTAAAGTTTTTCATTGTCGTAAGTCGGCTATGCCCGTAGCTCCATCCTGTAGTGCAGAATAAACACTACTATAAGGATTTCACCCATCATTCTCACTAAATTGTGCCCACTAGGTTCCGATAGAGTCATCTAAGACGCACTTACTCCCCACCATGGATCAAGCGTTGTCGTGGCGCCAGGGCTTAGTAGCCAATTGAACCGAGGGGGATCTTTGCACCCCTCTTATAAGAAGAGGGGGCTTAAAGATCACGAGGAGGAATCGCTCTCGGTACCCCTCTTATAAGAAGAGGGGACCTAAGAGCAACTGGAGGTGGCGCTTTTGCGCACGGGGCGAGGATGGTAAACTCGTCCCAAAGTCGGTGGGGTTATCCTGTAGTGCTGGACCACCGCATCTGTGGAGGTGGAGTTGGTCCCTTAGGGGGCTGACTAGCCGTCGAGGTGCCCTGATGATTGTTGTTCCGGTGCACCTCACCAAGGGCGGCACTGATGGCACTCGCGATGGTTTTTGTGGCACTATCATGTGCCGCGAGTACCACACACACCACCGGACCCCGCCCAGGGCCGGTGAAGGCGTGTAAATGCGTTTCCCCGCGTCAACAAAGAAAAGACGCACTTGCTGCCTGCGTGTAGGAGAAAGAACTTTAACCAAATAAGACATGATTATTTTGGTGGAAGATTATAATATTACCTACAGTGTAAAAAAGGGGAAAAATATTACAAAATAAATAGAGAATATATTTTTATGACAGTATTTAATTTTTCAATCAAAATAAATAATGATCGTATTCTAAAGCACCGATTAGATTGAAACTAACATTTACACTATCCAATTACGGCGTGCTCTGAAAATCGGGTGCAGCATTGTGGATCGTCTAACATTTATTAAACACTACTGATTAAAATTAATATTTGTATCCAAATAAATGTAATTAATTTCTTAGTCAATGCCTAATATGCTACACACCAGAGATAGGCCATGTACATTGTATAAGTTAATAAACAATTTACAAGTTTGGTTTATATTTTTTTTTGCTTTGGAAATGCGCAGTTCTGCAACTGCATTAATTAGGCTCATTCATTGCTGCGTATAAGTCACTAGGACATTTCTGTACATTTTAACTTTACAGCGGTTTTAAATTGCTTGCCAGGTTTAATATAAATATTTTATCTTTTTTTATAGTTTGAGATTTAAATATGTTTGAGATTATTCGTAATCAAAATGTAAAATATTTCCAACAAATCTTCTATCAAGTTTGGTGGCCAACGGAGCCTTTAACTATCAAGCAACCACTTTGTGTAACCTGTCTATTCAGTAATATGGCCACAATTAGTATTCAAGGCGCGTTTAACTCAGAACTCGTACTCGGAGACGATGAGGATAAGTCTGGCGACGGCGCTGCCGCCGAACATATTCCGCTGGTACAGCGACATGCTGAGCTCGAGCTCCACCACCTGCGGGCCCGCCAGCGAGCACTGCAGCGAGATAACGCACACGTTACCCATGGGGCGCATGCTGCAACAAGATACAAGTTAGTTAGACGAAGTGCCAGCATGCTGCAACAAAAAACAAGTTAGTTAGACGAAGTGCCAGCACGCTGCCACAAGATACAAGTTAGTTAGACGTAGTGCCAGCATGTCTTATTTTTCGTGGAAATCCTAGTAAGCCTCATCCGAACTGGACAGGCGGTTATGTCGCACTCCTACCGACTAAAACCCAACGGTAACCATCTATCTTCAGCGTCTTAGTTGCGGGGCCCCGGGATCTCCAGGAAGGAACGCACGCAATGCCCCAAAATACGGTGCCTCTAATTGGACACATTACAATACTATACAGACATAGAGCTAGGCTAGGGTTTCCAGTTCCCTTTTGAGACATCACAATGTCACAAAAAGATAGAACTACTCGCCAGCCGCTCTCATTTCCAACCATGTTTTGTAACACTGTTGGAACCCAACAACTGTACATGGGACGCCACGTTCCTCGAGCCAAGCCGGGCATACTCCAAGGGTATGTTCTGCGGAACCCTCCAGGTTGCGACAGTGATGATAAACTACACTTGGTGCCACGCCGATCTGACACAAATACTTGCTAAAGCAACCATGGCCTGTCAGAATCGGTGTCAGACGGAAAGATAGAATACCGTGGGGCCTCTGTAACCATTGCTCCAGAATCGGCAAAATAGCTCGTATGGTCCTCAGTCCCCAGTTGGGATTGGCCAATCGCCTTGCCCACGCTTGTATGGCTATTTCAATAAGCCTACTCCTTTGTAACTTCATCTCTACCGGTACTAACTGAAAGCCCCGATCAGCACGCACCTCTTCTCGCCAGCTAAATAGAGATGAGAGAACTTTTGCATCAAAGTCCCAGGGCAGAGTCCTTGCAAGCATGTAAGCGGCGTTAAGCGAAGCAGTACGGTACGCGCGAATGACTCTGGCAGCCATTATCTGCCAGAGGTCTTCGTAAGAGTGTAATATTTTCTCTATTCAATGATTCAGTTCAAGCAGGCGCTCCATAAAGGACTACCGAACGCACGATACCTACGTAGAGCTGCCTGCATAATATATTTGGTCCCTTTAAATTGGGGAGCAGCCCACATAAAGCTCCTGCCACCCTCAACAATTTTGGCAGTAAATTCCTAAAATGTGCGTGAAAGTGCCACCTGCTCTCTAATACAAGGCCGAGGTATCACAGTGTGGACTGGACAGCAACTGCAAAACCCTCCACAAAAATTTTGGAGTTTGTCGGAGGCAATTTACGAGGACTCCTCGCAGCAGCTAATCGTAACCAATGTTCCACAGGAGCGGTTCAAGAACAGAACCCTATGGAAGACCACACTACATTACCTGCCGCTGCCAGCCGCCTCTGCCGGGATATTCTATGAATCTTTCTGAGAGGTAGGATTCCAAGTTTTTGTGCAAATAACTAAGCACATAGTGAAACCGCAGAGCTGTTATATCTCTTTTCTACTTTTGGCGAGGTTGAGGATGGATATATCTGGGATGGCTGATGATATATGCCAATCCCAAATCATAGTTATATAGTTTTTTTCACCAACCCTAATTAAAAACTTTGTTCATGATTGTGAATGTGGAGAGACAAGGATGAAATAAATGTATCTAAAGGTCTAACTAATCCTCTTATAGTCTCTTTAACCCCAAGTGAATTCCTTTTATAGTATCCTATAGAATTTAAAATAAAATTGTAACAAGTTTGAGGTAGTGCGAGCATGCTACAACATGATAGCACTTTTTGTCTGTCCCAACATATTATGTGTCATAATTTTGGTCGATTCTGGGGTGACGGGCGACTTATGTTAATAACGTACATCACGCCGGGCTCCCGGCTGGTGCCGAAAAATAATTTTGTGTAGATTCGCTATCGATGTTTTCGTAAAGAGTTTTGAGGAAAGAAAGTTTACCTGCGCAGCAGAAATGTCTTTTTGCGAGCGAGAAGCACTATATTTATACAACAGCGAAAGGTACTGTAATAACAAATTAACAGGAGGCTCCGCGACAGCGGTCTTCAGTGTCGCTCAGTGGACTGGATCACCGTTTCAATGGTATTTCATCAGGAGCGTTGTATACTCACTGGAAACAGCTGAGGTCTGCAGGCTTGACCCCCGGCCCCGCCTGCACCCCCCGCAGGTTCAGCTCGAAGTTCAGTACGGCGCCGTTCCAAGAGGGCCCGTGCATCGTGAACAAGTCCACCTATGAGCAACGATACAGAACTCAACCAACTACCAACTATATACTGCTAACAACTTTAACATATTTCAAATATGTGATTATTAACCGTTTAACACAAGGATTTTGATCTGTAAAACATATTTAGGCATACAAACATCAAATCGTGTATTGATGTCTTAAGTTTACGCGAATGTTACTCATTACAATAAAACTACTCTTACGCATTCTATCGCGGTTTATTTAATTATTTAACCAGCACGACTCCAGTCACGGGTGGACTCCATTCTTGGATGAAATTTGATCCGGACAACAAAACAGAAAAACAAAATATGACAGTGAACATTTAACAATTCAATTAAAATATCATGTTGATGTATGAAATTGTAGCGGTGCTACGTATAACGCAGTACAGCTACGTCGGCGTAGCAAATGTGGCCGAGTGTAATGCGACGTGTGTCAGTTGGACCAAACAACTTAGGTGTAGGTATTAAAAAAGTTAAAAATGAACTCACGCTGCCTTTGGGTAGGAATATGTTGGAGACGAAGGTGATGAAGTTGTAGCTGTAGGTGCTGGGCTGCTGCAGGCAGCTCCAGTCGGCCACCTGGCACGCGCTCTGCACGCGGGTGCACTTGCTGTTACCAGTTACAACTGAGATGAGTGCTCATGGCTAAAGCGGCTCCGGAGACCACCTCTACACTCTGAGTGGGCAACAAGTGTATGTGATACGCAAGTGTACTCCCTATTCCCTCGTGTGTATTCGCCCTAAAAAGGTGCAGCGTCCGTGTCTTCACGTGCTCTCCGAGACGTGTTCGGGAGTGAACAACTCGGGACTGTTTGAGAAATTGAATAATTTTGAGGACGCACTGACTTATTGTCGGTTGATTGTGTAACCAATTGATAGGGAAATTGTATGGGCAACTTGGTCGACTATTAAAATGTCGACATATAGAACTACTCGTCTGCTGATGCAGACGACAGATCGTATCGGACAACTAGTAATGCGATAGCTAGACATGGCAATAGACAAGCAGCTGACCCGACTCTTGGTCTTGATCTTAGATCAACATACCACATATTTCAGCCCGTGGTAATCCCTGGTAAGACATGGGATGAAACCACCATGTCTCGGTGTATATTAAAATAATGCTTAACAATTTAACAAGTTACATTTCCTACTAACACTTAATGGATCAATTAACGTAAACGTCTTATTATTATATGGGACTGGTGGTAGTTATATGAGCTGGTGGGCGTGGTGGTACGTACTGCTTCCCCTCCAGTCGGTAGCCGGGCGGGCAGGCGATGTGGTGGCAGTGGTAGCTACCGCGCGTGTTCTGGCACACACCTCCCAGAGCGGGCGCGACGCACTGCGCTTCACCGTTTTCGCACTCGTCGATGTCTGGAATATATCAAGCTTTACTATTCTAGCCTCAGATTCTACAAGTAGGTTACATAAAGTAATAACTATTTGTAACCCTTTACACGACTTCATTTCGCCACAACCCAAGGATTCTAGACTCGCCATCGGTCATGCCCCTGATGCGAAATCATAGAAGCCTCCGTGTTCGCACATATAGTCTAGTGTATTATATCTGGTGCCCCCTGAGGATAACAGAATCGAATTAAATGTATTATAAATCCGATGACCAGCTCACGGGGAACTACTTACACGAAGACAACAAAAACACATTCACAGTTGGTTCTCAACGCGCACAAGTTGGTGACCGCTCACAGTGTGCTTCGGTGCACATGGTTGATGCTGTTGGGCACTGCATTAACGTTACGCATCAAGGAACTACCTACCGATGCAGCTGCGCAGGTCGTCGGCCAGCCTGTAGCCGGAGGGGCAGCTGCAGCGATACGAGCCCTCCGTGTTGACGCAGCGCCCGCCGCACAGGCGCGCGCGCCCGCTGCTGTACTCCGCGCACTCGTCCACGTCGGAGCATGTCCTGAGCAGGTGCAGGAGTTATGGACTCACAGAATACAGGCATATCTACAGAATATCTTTCACTTTCCCAAGCTAGTTTAGACGTGGGTGACGTACCATCTTTCTCTCGTCATCATGACATATAGACTGCTTTTTGATAGTAATCGAGCAAGGCGCAGTGAAAACTTACGCGCAATTTATTGACATAAAGTTAACCTAATAACGCTCTAATTTTCTAGCGTTAGGGGATTATTAGGGCTATACGTTATGAACGTAGTCTATAGTAACGTCGTAACTCGTAGGGACATCAGTCCGCTGGCCGAAACAAACTTTTAATGATGTTAGGGCATTTCTGTTCCCAGCTCACGTTTAACGTTCGAAATCCAGAAAATGTTTTTTTTTTTATTTAGATTAAACGGACATTTGTAATTTGTTGTTGGTCCTAAACAAATACAATTTAGATGTGCTATCCACTTTAGCTTTAGGAAAGATTTCTTTCTACTAAACCGAAACTGTGAAACCAGTGTATTTTATTAGCAGGTAAGTCCCCAGCAGGTTAACCTGGCTGGACATGATAGGAGCCTGAGAGACTCAACAATAATGTAAACTGCCTACGCGCATACCTGTTGTCAGACTGCAGCCTGTAACCCCTGTTACAGTAGCACCGGTAGCCGCCCCAAGCGTTAACGCACCCGTGGTCGCAAACCGTTGGCGTCACCGAACATTCGTCCACGTCAACGCACACTTTATCGTTGGCAGGTGCGTTTTGGAAGCCATGCCCACATTCGCAGCGATACGAGCCGATGGTGTTGATGCAGCGAGCATTGTACGGGCAGGTCTGGAAAATTTAAGTTTAAAGTTAACAAGCCCAGATAAAGCTCCTCAAGTAATGACAATAGTCAGAAAGATGTTACGGGTTGTGGAACAAGGCGAAAAAATTATAATTAAAAACTGTTGGACTGCATAGTTAAAATGTTAAATATAAAACACGTGAGTGTGTGTGTGTTTGCGTGTACATACGTTTGCGTAGCTGCACTCGTCGATGTCCTCGCAGCGGTCCTGCTCGTGCCTGTGGCCCGGCGGACACTGGCACGAGTAGCCGCCGTAGAAGTTCTCGCAGCGCTGCTGAGGGCCGCACTCGGAAATGTTGCGTTCGCATTCGTTAATATCTGTTATAAATAAAAAAATAAGGGAACGAGCCCTACAGTAGTCGCATATGGCGCGTAACATCAAACATGTTGTCTTACTGTAAATTGAGATTGACTACCACATTTAAAAATGTTATATTATTAAGTGCGACAGAAATTGCCTCTGTTACTGAACAAACCACTGTGATATGAATTATATATTTAAATGAAATTGTTGCACATTTTACCGGTTACCTGTAACACATTTCTGAGCCTATTTACGAAATCGCTTTCACAAAAGTTACCAAGCAGCCGGGAGGAAAGCTGTTACACACCAAGAAGTATAACAATTGTTAACAAATTCGACTACAGTGTAGTGAGCAAAGGATAGGTGCTCGTTTACTTTAGTGCGCTTACGCACTACCAGGAAGTACATACCCATACAGTAGCGGTCAGGCGTGAGCCGGTAGCCCCAGGGGCACGTGGCGAGCAGGGCGCCGGAGCCGGACTCTCGCGACAGGGTCGGGCGCACGTAGCGCGAGCCGCGTGTTCCGTATTGAGACCCCACCGTGATAACTGACGGCTCCACACGAGGCTTTGGTACTAAAACATTTAATTTTAGTACCACAAAAAGTATCAAAAGTAGATTCATATACATAATGCCTATACATTTGAAAGACATGAGAAAATGAAAGCTGGCGCGCTCGGGTGTTTCACCTTTTGCCCTTACGAATGTCTATCGATATCATGCGGTAACCACGTTTTTTTAAATAATTAGACTAAACTTGGTGAAGTTTACTATATGTACTATGTAAGCAATATTTTCGTTTTATTGGCGTTTTCTTGGTTAATTAAGACCAAAAGTACTTATTATTATTATTAGCTACTAAACTAAGTGCCATGAACAACCGTTTTTCCTGTCTATAATGGCTGTCATATAGTGGCAAATGATTTCACTAGTGGATGTTACATTACTAGATGGTAATTGTACTAGGATGCTGCTTATGGAGGCCGCTAGAAGGACGCATACACTAATCTGATAAAATGTAGATGATGATGAGGGAACCTGTACCTGGGAACTGTATCAACTCCACTATTACTGGACCAGACCTCAAGACAACATCGAGAGACGTAAAACCGTTACCGTATGGATCAGGGCCGGTCTCGGAGCGGCACCGCCAGCCGCACACGCACTTGAACCCGCCCTCTGTGTTGACGCAGTCCTCGTTGTACGCGCACGTCGCCTTGTTCACGGAGCACTCGTCGATATCTACAAACACGTGTGTTATGCAGAATGTGGCAGGTCCATTAAAGCATAACAATTTGATCAAAAATTTAAGCGCTATACATACATCTAAGATGTAAATTTTGTTTTAGTATTTGAGACTCTCTCGAGTCTCAAATACTAAAACAAAATTTTTTTTTGTTTCGTCCCGACGTCAAATTCCAACATTTATTTTTTGGACTTAACTATTTAAGGTTACGAATTAAGGCATGGTACGAGAAAGTAAAGACGGAAAATCGTGTGTGAAGAAGTAAAACCCGATTGCGTGTTGGAGCCCCCGCCATAACTCTCTTTTATTCTATAACTTAGGGCGTACACTGCTCGCTGAAAGTGTTAGAAAATAGCATTCTCACCGATACATCTTGAGTGAGTGTTGCTGTATGTGTACCCGAAGTCACATGGCGGTGCAACTGATGTTGGAGGGGAGGGGGGTGCTCGATGGCCAGGATACCTGTCCCGCCTGCGTGGTAGTGTTGTCCAATCTGGATAGGATGGTGCTATAGAACAAAACAAAGATTAGTTCAAATGAATAATAATAACAATAAAAATATCTGTGTATATCACACAACGTTGGCCTAGTCCTGTGGTAGGTACCGTAAGGACTTGTGTTACAGGCACTAGACAACGGAAACATATTTAATATTCCTATAAATTTAAGAAATGATATATGTTTAAGGTCTTTATTATAGAAATACATATAATACGTAGATAAACATCCATGACCTAGGCGGGATTCGAACCCGCGACCTCGGGTGTAACACGCGGACTAACCGCTACGTTACCAACTGAGCCAGCCGGTCGTCATATATTCTTACTTGGCTTCGGCTGGTCAGATTATACACTTGTTTCGTAGGAGAACTTGCTGTAATGCAGTCATGAGAACTGGTACGACTGGGGAAATATATCTCGTTTACATGCCATCTATGTAAAGTGATGGCTATGCTGTTCTGTTTCATTTATGTAAGAGTTTGGTTGTATAAGTATAATTATTATTCAGAGCTTTTTACCATGCATCCCTTCAGCCCCTCAGTAGGAAGTAGTTAACTAAAAAGTCACAAGCGACTCAAATCGTTACAGCGCGGGCGTAGCTGTAATTTTGCGGTATATCATGTGAGTAAGAGAGCCTCTGGAGCAATTTCACAGCAGAGATGTGCAATGTAGCACGGCAGATGAAAAAGTGCGTGCAAACCTAAAATTTAGAAAATACTGCAGTTCGTAGCACACGTAGGTCGCAGTGCTACGAGTACGCGTAGTTGTGCTACGAGTACGCGTAGTTGTGCTACGAGTAGGCGTAGCTTCACTGTATTAAGGACCATGTCGCTAACCCGTACGTTTGTTCTCCAAAAAAGTGTTCTCATCAAAACGCTTAATATAATCACACAAACTCACCAGATACAGTGGTGCTAGTGGTAGTCCTCACAGTAGTAGGCTTAGGCGTAGTAGTTGTAGTTGTCGTGGTCGTAGATGTTGTGGTCGTGGATGTTGTTGTAGGTTTGGGTGTAGTTGTTGGTTTGGGGGTCGTCGTAGTAGGTTTCGGTGTGGTGGTTGGCTTAGGAGTCGTCCTCACGGGTACACACCATCCATCCACATCGCGCGTGTAGCCGGGCACACAGGCGCACTCGTAGCCGCCTTCCATATTTTTACACACCTCCAGAGGTCCACAAATATGTTGGTTTAGTTGGCATTCGTCCGTGTCTGAAATCAGAAGATACTTGGTACAGTTGCACAACTATAACAGCTCAACGTTCGCGGATAATAACGCGATATGTGTTATCAATTGATTTAACAGAATGTGACTATAGTCGGCCGCAGACCCATGTACAAATAATTCTAAGAGCGTAGCGGTGTTACTGAGCCGGTTGAGATTTCCTGGTACTGCTATAAGCCTCACACCGCCGGCCATATGGCCAGGCTGGTGTCATCAAGATAGCGGTTGGCCTGAATTATAAATATATTTACGGTGTATGAAATTTGCAAACCCTCATTAAGTGCATAAATGAAACAAAAAACTCTCCTGAAATCTGAAAGACAACACGTACAACTGCAAGGTAAGGATCAAGATAGGAAATCCCTATAATTATAAATGAGAAGTAGACATACCTACACATTCCCCGAGGTCGTTCCTTTCAAAGCCGTTGAGACAGAACGTTCTGGTCGGATCTAGGTTGGCTTCAGGTTCCTTCCCGATCACATTGGTCCACGTCCCCTCTGGTATGTCCAGGGTATTCAGGTCGTAGCTGCCGTCAGGGTTCCTCTCTCGCTCTATGGTCTCCGTATTATTAGGTCGTGGCACATCGACTAGCGTGAAATCTGGCTTTGGTTCGTATTCTGGCTTTGGTCTATCACTTGGTCTTCTTGATGGTGTATATCTCGGTGGTTGGTATGGTTTAGGTCTGGTGGTGGTTGTTGAGGTGGTGGTAGGTCGTCGTGTTGTTGGTTTAAGTGTTGTGGGTTTGGGCGTTGTAGGTTTTGGTGTTGTGGGCGGTTGTGTTGGTTCGGGTGTCGTTGTTGGTGCTTGTGTGGTGGTCGGGGGTTTGGTTGTTGGTGGACGACGGGTAGTAGTTTGTGGTTTTGGAGGCGAAGGTGGTGGTTTTGGAGTTTCCTCGCTGTAATGAAGTTTAAAAAGGTGATGTTAGTCAGTGCTTATTGTATTTAAGGAGTAGTTAAGAAAAACTAACACAAATGTTAGTGTGTGAGAAGTGTTTATTGAAAATTGAATTACAAGTCGAGAATATATTTTTTTACCATTGAGACTTATTGACAATAAATTTTATGATAACCTAGTGAATACGAGACTTCTAGTGTTAACTAGATGATGACCTTCGTTTCATCAAGACTCAAATACTCGCGGTGCTCCAATATTTTGTTTTTGTAAATTTAATGATAACTTACTCGTCGTCGTAATACACGTACTCGTAGTCATTGGGCGCGGCCGGCAGCGGGGGTGGGGGCGGCGCGGCGCTGCTGGTGGCCGGCTGGCGCGTGCACGTGAACGAGCCCAGCACGTTGAGGCAGTGCGTGCCGGACGCACAGTTGTCCAGCTTCAGCGCGCACTCGTCTACATCTGGTACAGTTAACCATAAAGTAAAAAAATGCCTTTATTTTCTACTAAGTGATGTATATATTCCCTCGTTACAGTTCGAAATAATTGAAGCATTTTAAGGTTCGAGATGTAGTTAGATTCGTCTTGATAGCGGTACATTAAAATCATACAGATCTAAATATCATTGTGATATTTATTATTTAAATATATTTCAAGTATAGGGTTTCTTGCTTTTCAATGTATTTTTTCTTTTAACTAGTTAATTTTTCTAAGTGAGCGTACGTTGGAGAGCTTGCAGGAAATGTTGCACAGCCTAAACGAATCCTCCCGACGTATTGGCCTTAGCATGAACAAGACAAAAATCATGTTCAACGAACACGTTCTCCTAGGCCGGTACGTTGTCGTACTATTCTCGGAGTCGTAGACGAATACGTCTACCTCGGGCAACTATTGACAGTAGGTAATAACTTCGAGAAGGATTCAGTTGGGTTGGGCTGGTTCAACCAATGCATTCTCTCCGTGATGTCCTACGGGGCCGAAACATGGCCTCTGAAATTAGGACTGGCCCGAAAGTTTGCGGTAGCTCAACGGGCTATGGAACGTGCTTTGTTGGGTGTTTATCTGTCCTACAGAATTCGTAACAAAGTCATAGGAACTAAAGTATCCGATATCACACGACGAATAAGTTCGCTGAAGTGGCAATGGGCTGTTCACACACTCAGAAGAACAGTTGGCAGATGGGCCCGTAAGGTTCTGGAGTGGAGGCCTCGTTTGGGAAAAGGAAGTGTTGGTCGACCGTTCACCAGGTGGGAAGACGAACTCCGTGCAGTAGCTGATCGGTTGTCTTGGCGCTCATTCGAAGAGATCCATGTCCAGCAGTGTATCGATAAGGGCTGATAATGATGATGATGATGAAAGGAAGACCAAATGAAGTATGGCCAGTAGATAATAAAGAGTTGAAGGCTATTGTGGAAGCGGATCCATCGCAAACCACATCCAAGGTAGCTGCAGGCTGCGATGTGATGAAACTGTTTCCATTCACTTGAAAGGTACCCCACGAATTGTCTGAAGCAAACCGGCAAACGCGCGTCGAATGCTAAACCGGCACAATAATGCAGTTATTTTAAACCGAATCATTACCATTTATGAAACATGGATTCTTTGCGATAATCGGAAGCGCTCAGCGCAATGGTTGGATCCTGGCCAGCCAGCCAAGTCCTGCCCCAAGCGAAAAATAACACCAAAAAAATTACAAAAGCGTTTGGTGGACTAGTGCCGGTATTGTTCATTACAGTTTTCTCAAATCTCGCCAGATCATTACGGCCGATGTCTATTGTCAGCAATTGCAAACCTGATGGAAATGCTAGCGGCTAAACAAACAGGTCAATCGCTCCACGTCACAACAACGCTAGACCACACTGCTCAACAGACGGCAAAAAGTTAGACTTTACCGCTTCACAACGTGTGGTGGGCTCGTGCCCACGGCTGGTGTAACCCGGTTGACACGTCGAGCAAAACTTAGCCAGTACCTTGTAATAAGTATTGTAGGTATTGCGTTAAAATAAGATTAAATAACTACAAAATGTGTCACAAACTTGAAAGTTGAAACAGTTATTAATGTGGGTAGAACGGATTTTTTAGTGAATCTGTGTTAGGCTGAGTACTTTTCAATTTAGCCTCGTAATCAAAAAGTGTAAGCCTTAAGCTGCAAAAGAAGTTTTCACTGTTGAAACACTTATTACTTTAACCTTTAAGTTACGAAAACGTCCTGAAATGAAGTTTTGTATGTCAGTACTGTAATTGCTTGTCACTAAATGTCAAGTCAACAAATATATTAATAATGCCCATTTATAAGTGCCTAAAATAACAAAAAAACGCTATTTTTCGACTTTTTACTCATATTGGTTTGTTTTAGCGTAAACAGAGGTAATTATTTCGTGAATAAGTACTTTCTTTTTTAAAGGACTGAACTGAATTAATGAAATTTCTCGTTTAGTGTTGGTGAAGATTCTGCTCTCTAAGGGTTAAATTTTTTTTAAATAAAATTCACATTGGATTTAACACACCACGCGTTACAGGTAGTCGACCATGGAATCACATTTAATACTTGGAGGATTTGCATTTATATGTACATATATAAACATACAGGACCAAGTGGGGCTTAAGCCCACAATCGCTTAACGTAACACACATCTACCCGCTGCGTCAACTGAACTAGTCAGTCGTGGTACAAAAAGAAATATTTTTTAAGGTTATATAAAATCGATACATTGAAATAATATCGATATAGAGGAGTGCAACTCGAGCAAGTCGTTCTTGTTATAAAACGACGTGAATTGTGCTGCTCCATGCACATGCAGTAGGAACCGGTCGATGGTGTGGGCGCGGGCTTCAATCGACTCGCTTGAAATTGGAGATTCTGTGAATTGGGGGGATAGCGGGGGTAATTTATTGTAGGATCATGCATTTTTGACTGCCGGAGATGTACTGATTTTTTTTAGTTTAGAACTAAAAAATAAAGTATTTGTAACAATTCAACGGATATAGAGTAGTTTTAGTACTTAGCGGACTTAAAAGGATTCATATAAGTGGTTCAATGCAGTTTTATTTGCCCGAGATGCGGAAATTGTTTTTATTATCTTTTCTTTATTAAGTGCTCATTTTGGCGATATTTTTAGTGTCTACAATCGACATAGAACTAAAAGAATGTATTTTTTGCGCTATTCCGTTTATTCCAAGTATACACTTCTTACGTGAATTTTCTCTCGTGATTTTTTCCTTTGATAAATGTGTGTCTTTAATATGCATATGAATTAAATGAGTATAATGTAATACCTGTTAGATTTCCGGAGACACTACATTTTTTTTGTACTTATCCGAATCAATTAAGACTAACGATGTTAGGTTAGGCTATACACCGAACCCCACATTAGCCTGGGGTGAACCAAGATACATTGACCGAAGTCAATTGAACTGGGGAGACGGGTGCTCTCTATACCCCTCTTACAAGAAGAGGGGACTAGAGAACAGGAGGAGGAGCCGCTCATTGTACCCCTCTTATGAGAAGAGGGGACTAGAGACAACCCCACCTGTGGAGGCGGTGTCGGTCCCTGTCGGGGTGCCCTGGAGTTTTGCAATTCCGCACATCACTACTGGTACTGAGGGCACTCGAGGTAATTTTTGTGGGGTTTCTGCACTACGATGTGCCGACAGCTCAAACCACTGAACTCCACCCAGCCGGTGATTGTGCGTAAAAGTATTTCCCGCATAAAAATAAAGTTAGGCTACGTGTAATTTCAGCGAGCGCTTTGGTAAACCCTATTTGGCCTAGTCTGAGCAAAGCGCAGCGTCTGTATATCTCCCGCCTTTTGGCAATTTTCGACGACATAGTAGAAATTGTATGACTTTAGAAAAAAAATTTAATAAGTTGGGGCATCTCCAGCGACAAAAATTACGTTTGAAAATAACCTTCTTGAGATCTCACTCGAACAAAAAATTTATTTCAGTTGATATGTTGCAAAATCCTGCTTATTATGAGCATACCATTTTTTTTTTAATCAGCGCATCTCCGGAAGCATGATATCACTTTAAGTTAGCCTGCTCTAGCTCACCCAATTCACAGTATCTTTAAATTCAGGTAACTCAATTTAAGACCTCTGCAAAAAGTGTGCGATGACAAGCGTACATGACGCATGAATAAATAATATGAGGGCACTCACATTATTAAAAGTTCAGCATTATATTTTGTTTTCACCAAATTGTATATTTTGTTGTGTATATTTTGTAATTTCGGGCCGGTGATCCATGCCTTAGGGGCCGGTTTTCGTAACGCCCGTAATGTAATCTCATAAAAAGTGTTTATTTACACAGCCAGTGTATTTTAAAAGGTCGCGCTCACCGGCCTCCGTAAATCAGCCATTACAGTGACCCGCTGACTCCACGTCACAATGTAACGCTCAGCATTTCCACACCAGTAACGTTGAGTGGACGGCGTGACAGCGCCGGCTTTTGAAGACTATTGAAAGAACTTTAACAAGAGATAAAAGCTCTTGTGAACGGGCCTTTACTCGAATATTATTAATTATAATCACTCCACTTTATTGCGTTTCTCAAGATTCACTTGTAGAATGAGACAGAATCTCCGTAATGAACGAATATATGACGATTTACCTCATATATTTAATATTTTATATGTTTGTTCCTTATTATTACTAACACATTTATATGTTTGTTCCTTATTATTACTAACACATTTATTTTTACATTTGAAGATTACTTTTATCACAGGATACCTAAACGAGTGAAAACACATTAAATAGCCATAAAACTTAATACTTTTACTTGTCATATATTTTCATACTGCGAGCTATAAATATTTTGTTAAGGCGTCACCTTTACTAGTAATGTAAACGTAGGTATTTGTTCCAGCTGGCGGTGGTCGATAGAGCTAAATTACAAGTCACGATAGTCCTTAATTATAATGGGTGTACCCGCTGGTAATGCTGAAAATGGAAAAAAAATCTTCGTACAAAGGTGTCTTCAGTGTCACACTATAGAAGCTGGCGGCAAGCACAAGGTGGGGCCCAGTCTACACGGCTTCTTCGGCCGCAAAACTGGACAGGCGCCAGGGTTCGCCTTCTCAGACTCCAACAAGAACAAAGGTATCACATGGAATGAGGACACTCTGTTTGAGTATTTGGAAAATCCTAAAAAATACATCCCTGGAACCAAAATGGTGTTCGCGGGCATAAAGAAAGCCAACGAGCGTGCGGATCTCATTGCGTATCTGAAGCAAGCGAGCCAATGAGCGCCACCGAGTCCAGGACATTATTTCCACCGCATTATGTCCACGGATTTATTCAAGTTAAAAACCTTTTTTATTTACTTAAAATTCCAGTTTCGTTGTAATGTTATATTAATGTTGTATTAAAAAACAGCAATGTAACCTGTTAATATTAACCGCCTTTTCGAGGCATTGATGAGTCACTCGGGCCGATACAAGTCTAACCGCGTCGGACTTGTATATTCATACAATATTTTGAAGACAATGTCGGCATCGTCGTACTGACTTATGAGTTGACCCTGTGTATGTCAGTCCATACTGACTTATGAGTTCACCCTGTGTATATCAGTCCTTGTTGACTTATGAGTTGATCCTGTGTATGTCAGTCCTTATTGCTATATGGTAATGTGTAACCAAATTATTTTAAAGTCCAATTTGTGTAGTTTACAAATAAATAAATAACAGCCTCGCACCCTCTTTTTATTCGTTTAAATACTGTGTTGTAAAATATTCTCATGAGTATTGTCATTTAATGTTAAAAATTTAGTATGACGGCGCAACCATATAATTAATCTAGAAGCGAATGATTGAGTTGACAAATGACAGATGACACTCTTAACACCAAGCGCTGGGTAGGCGCCCATACATAGATTAATATAAACATATTGGGTATCCCCATAACTAACAGAGTCGTGAGCGAAGGTGGTGGATAAATAGTTCCGTAAATATCCGAGATCAAGAAAGAGATCGGTAAAGCGTCTGACTGATTCTTTCAAGTACATCAGTGCGTGTTTGTAACAAGAGTGAACAATTATTTTCAGGGGAAGTGCAAATATGCTGTTACTGCGTTATTATTCTAAGGCCTCTACATAAGAAACTAGGATCTCAAAAACATCATCTCTCAATACATTTTTAAATGTTCCCAGTTGATGACTGACACCAGACCTTAACGTTATGATGTTAAATTCAGTGTAAGTTTGAATTAAAATATCTCTAGTCCCAGCGATTGTTCTGCGGCTGGTATCTCGAAAAACGATTTGGACAACTTATTCTGGGATAACGGTCGCGGCTTAAGCTAACGGATCCACATCATAGCATTTGAATTTAAGCTCACGTTGACAAAGCCTAGTAAGCACAAGACGAGCCATTAGAGAGGAGCCGAACATGGCACTCACCTGTACAGGAGCCGGAGGTGGAGTCCAGCTCGAAGCCCTGCTTGCAGCGACACTCGTGGCCACCGAACGTGTTGATGCAGTTTTGGAAGTGGTCACAGAGGTGCGTCCCCTCGCGGCACTCGTCCACATCTGCCATCCATCACCGTGATCAGACTTGTTGCATCGCTGCCAGAACTGAGACAGCGCTGGCCCGCGTGTGTCGGCAAGTTCAAATGCTTCGTAACTCGATACCAAACAAAGATGTTACTTATTTGTCTAAGTTTACTAAAAGCTCTGATACCCAATACCTATCTATGATCGCAACGCATTTGCATTAACGTGAGGATGTTAATGGGCGTCTATAGTCACCAAATTCCTCCCACTTCTCCTTTGTAGTATGGACTGTCCCCGTATAGCCTATACTATACAAAACTGGTTCTCTGTAAGTCGGTTTACAGACGATATAATTATACGTGGTAATGATTTTCTAATTGATCTGTGGACACATCGTCGATGGAGTGAGAGACGACAAATTACGCACTCTCGCTCGCCGGCTCCGACTATTCGGAAAATGACAGTGACTCGGAAAGTTACTATGATGTAAAACTTTTTCGTGCAAGCTGCTAGCGATATCTATCTTCAGGAGGTTAGCACATCAATAAAAGGCATACCTTCACAAATGCTTCCGCCTGGCCTCATCCGTGTACCCTCTTGACACTTCTTGGTAGCCAGCCTGAAATGATTATATGTAGGTGTATCAAACAGTTTCTACTTGTGGTATCGTCGAAGGGAAATTTCTGGCATAAGTCATTAAAGCCATAGGCTGGGAAAATCAATTAGACCTAATCCTGAAGTCGAAACGTGAAAAAAACCATAAACCATTTTACCAAAAAACCATTTTTAATTTCTCTCCGTCCATTCATTTCATTAGACGATATGTCACTGCCAATATGGCGAATCCAGCTCGGTTGACGTCTTTAATTCTATATCCGCCCTACAAACACTGTCATTTGAACTGCACCAGGAAGGTATTTGTCGGTTCTATACAAACTATGGGTCATATATGACAGCATTTGGCAACCAATTTAATTTGGGTAAATTTTTGAATGCCTTAAATAACATAGTACCTAAATACGTGTGCCATACACGGAGCCGGGGACCCTTCGGAGGGCAGAAGGGCGATGCATCTGCGTGACAATAATACGCATGTCTATAAGCGCCGGCAGTCGTCAAAAGCTGTACTATTAAAAAGTATCCAGCGTGCGACCGACCAGTGGGAGACTTTGGAACATAAGGGATGCCCCTAAACTGTATAATTGTAAGGCATACATAACTCATTTTCTCCCATTAGCCATCAGAAACTCACAAAGCGAGACAGTCTCTTTGTGGCGGTACCGTGTTAGCGAGTGGTACAAATGATTGATCAAACACTGACTTGGGCAGCGTGCTGATCTTCGGCTTGCAGCTGTAGGCTCCGGGCAGGTTGACGCACACCTCGGTGCGTTTACAAATTTCTGTGCTCTCCTCGCATTCGTCGATATCTGCAGAAGGTTAGTAAAGTACTCATTCAATTATTATATTGCCTGGACAACAACACCAGCTTGGTAATAAACGGCGGAAACATGGAGATGTCATGACAATACATTGCAAGTGCGGGATGGTGTTATACAAATTGTGTGTGTGTACGTATTATGTACGCACACAGGAAGTTATACCCTTAGAAGGAAGTTATGCTAAAGCCCTTTGTTGTAACATTTCAAAAATAAAAGAATAATATGATTGTCATTGTGTTTTCTAACAACGATTCTCGATGTTCACGCGCATCGTACATTCATTTCGTACACCGTACTCGTATATTCAGTACATTCGTTCAACTGCTCCGAGCACTCCTCGATATCTAGCAGTCGTATAGAATATATACCTTCGCACACGCCCGCAGCGTTCACCTTGAAGCCGGGCGAGCAGCGCTTGGACACGTGGTCCTGGCAGAAGTAGCCGCCGTGCGTGTTGATGCAGTACTGTGACAGGCGCTGGCAGTCATCCAGGTGCTCCGAGCACTCCTCGATATCTAACGATCGTACAACATAGAGTCACTGTCTATGGAGAAAGTAGGACAAGACAATGTATAGGACAAATCACAGTGTGGCAATAGCAGTTCAGTCAGCAGACACTCTTTAGTTCACTCTAACAGATAGTAATCTCGTACACGTATCTCCTGACTTTGGTTCTTATTGCCAATGTTACTTGACAGAAATTCCAATAAAACATCACTTATTCTGGTTCTGATTCACTGGTTCGAACTGGTTCGAAACCGAGCTCACTATCCGATGGACCGCACTGGTAAGCTGAGGATTGGTTCTTGATTAAAATATGAATTACTGTGTGTTAGGTGCTGGCCACGAGAACCTACCGATGCATTCATCGTCAGGTCCCGCCCTGAAGCCTGGCGGACAGATGTCGTTCTTCGAAGCCGGAGTAGAGGACGCAGACGTGTCAGTGGTGGCTCCAGGTGTGTTTTCCAAGAACGGCTTCCCCGGTTTGCCAGCGCACGTGAAGCCTCCTATAGTGTTCTTACACAAGTACTTCGGACACGGTGGCCTTGGCATCTGACACTCGTTGATATCTGAAGGTAATTTAGGAATACTGATTAGTAAGAACTTAAGTAAAACAGGGGGATCATCACGGACACACCCTAGACCAGCGTTTTCTTTTCTCGGACCTGAACTTATGATGTGAAAGCGAAGAGAAGCCCAGTACAGCTTCATCGGGTTGCTATGAGTGCTCGAGTGAGACTCAGTTTGGAGCCGAAAGAGAGACCGACCCCCCCTCTCTCAAGCAAATGAGAGAAATGCATCCCGATATGAGAGTGTTTTTGTAGCAGCTAATTTAACTACATATTATTATTATGGCCCTAGGACGGAGAGGTAACTCCTCCAACGACTCTGAGAGCCGTGGAAGTCGCTGATGTGAATATTTGATTCGTGGAGTGGATTGTGACCGGGGGGCCGTCCCCGCTTCACCTTCTAACGGGTGAAAACATTCGTACGAGATAGGCTCAGAGTACCTAACAGATACGGCAAAGCAAATCGCGGATCGTATTGGGATTAGTCTCTACTCCAAAGGTGTCGTTCGTACGTAACGTGTGTCTAGGTAAGGATACCAGAGTGGTGTGATTGCTACACAGTTATAAGTCGAAATATCAGGAAGGAAACTACGAGGAAAAAAAATATTTCAGAAAGTACAAGGATGTATAAAGAACCGACATGGAATCCTTTAAGTGATTTAGAATAATGTACGAAAAACGTATTTACGAAAGTAGATAATTTGCTTCAACATTTTCAGTATTTACGAATTGCGGCACTTTAAAAATCAGCATACTCATTCATCGATAGCCGGCAAGCTATAGTGGTTTAGCTTCAACCCAATAGTAATGTGACCACTATCTAAATCAAACTAGCAGCCAAAAATAATTTATAAAATACATAACAATAAAATTTAATAATAATAACAGCCAACAAATGAAACAGCCAAGTTTACCGTCGCACACTTGGTTGAGCACGTTGCGCTTGAAGCCCGGCGGACACGAGAGGCTCGCCTCCCTCTTCTTGATGGGCACGCACTTGAAGGACCCCTCCGTGTTGTGGCAGACGGTGTCCTCCGACAGGCATAGGTCGTCCACTGCTTCCGCGCACTCGTTGATATCTGACAGGTTTACAACCGCAGGAGTCAGTCTACACCATCTTCATTCTACGTGTGGATCTTTATAGATGTCAATGTTATATAACTTATGCGTGAAAACTTCATGCTACATGTTAGAGATGAAGAGTTAAGAGAGTTCCGTTTACATGTCCCGTGATATTCAGAGCGATGCGTGATATGCGTACCGCACTAATTGGTTAATAAACGGCCACAAACAGAGTTTACACAAAAATTAAGAAGTAAGCGTTCATTATAATCCCGTCCTCTTTGAAGTCGCCATGATTGACAGAGCGCCTTGCTCTATTACTACTGGAACACGTGGTTTATTTATATATATAAGTATTTATCTCGTGTGATAGATGGTCCATTAAGTATTAAATGAATTCACATGAAGAACTAGTCCGCTAAAGTAAAATTATATATCTAACAAAAAGAATACTTAAGTATCCTTTAGTGTACTTGACAGTTATTCCTGAATGCTAACGGCCGTTGCCTATATTCCATCTATTCATGCTCGTAGCTACCGACGATAAATTTTGACTGCTGTTCCCTATGAAACATATCTAAGTTCTGTATCCAGTCGCCAAAGCTACAAATAGATACAACATTTAAAGCGACCGTAACTTCACCACCGTGAGATAGCAGATTATTTATCTAACTAAACACTTACAGATATTTTAACATTCTATCTATCGACGTTGCTGGCTACTGGCTACTGGAGATAAGACTTTGACATAAGTTCTATCCAAAATATGTCAAAATCATATCTCTTGTAATTCAGTGATTTATAAATAGGCTATTGAAAACAGTTATTAATATAATTTAAACTACGAGTATTTTATAAATAGACTATTGAAAACGGTTACTAATATAATTTCAACTACGAGTATTTTATAAATAGACTATTGAAAACGGTTACTAATATAATTTCAACTACGAGTATTTTATAAATAGACTATTGAAAACGGTTACTAATATAATTTAAACTACTAGTATTTTATAAATAGGCTATTGAAAACGATTACTAATATAATTTAAACTACTAGTATTTTATAAATAGACTATTGAAAACGATTACTAATATAATTTCAATTACGAGTATTTGTGATGTCACTAATTGTATCACAGAGAATATCACAGAGAAAAAAATCCTCGCCTCCTTCTAAATTTATTAATCGATCATTATGATTGTCATGTCATTAATACGTGGCTAGTTCATCACCGTTATCATCACTATCAGCCCTCACCGGTCCGCTGCTGGACGCAGGCCTCTCGCAATGAACGCCAAGACGACCGATCTCCTGCTACTCGCATCCACACCGGACCGGCTACTGCACGGAGATCGTCTTCCCACTTGGTAACCGGTCGACCGACAGTTCGTTTTCCTAAATGCGGCCAGAACTTTAATGGCCCAACTGTCATCGGTCGTTCTGAGTGTGTGACCAGCCCATTGCCACTTCAACGAGTCTGTTCATCGCGTGATATCAAATACTTTAGTTCTCTGCCTTATGATAGTAAATAGTTATTATTTTATATTTAGGTAATAATATTAAAACACCCATAGTTAGATATTTAACATTTGTAAACGGCTTAGTAAGAAAGTTATTCAAATTTTCATTGCTCACTTCAGTAGTTAGTCTTGTAATTTTAATCTCTGTAGTATTGTAATGAACCCAGCCCTCTGTTAGACCCTCTGCCTTACGTGATGGCACACACAAGCAGCACACGCTTTTTAAGACATTTTACCTTTACAAGAATGTTTGTCGGGCTGTAGCCGGAAGCCTTCTCGGCACTGGCACGTGACTACTCCATCGTCATCGGAACAAACATGTTCACAAGAATTCGCCTTACATGTCTCTTTTGGTTTTGCTGTTGTTGTCGTCGTTGTTGTTGTCGATGTGGTCGTTTTTTCGGTTGTCGTTTTCTTTTCTGTTGTTGTCTCTATTTCCTTGGCAGATTCCTGAAAGTTTAAATTAATAGAAAGAACTAGTAATGTTCATATGCTTTTAGCATTCACACAATCTATGCCTTCAACGTTTTGTGATGAAAATTGGAAATAAATTATTTATATAGCTATTGTGTACGTACATAAGGATATTAGATATTAGAGTGGAGTGTTGCATATCTGTCAAGCTATTTACATACAGCTGTGACAGCTGTTGCCCGCGTTACACACACAATATCCAGTACGGCCCCGCAGGCCATGAGCTGAGGACGCCTGGGTGTGTACCTCAGTGATGTGCTATGGCTTGCCATTGTACACGTAACACTCCTCACCAGACTCCACCTCTTGGGATCCTGACGTAACGCATCAACAATCAAGATCAAACAGGTATATCACATGGAGTAGACTTAGATACCGCGAAGATTCGAGAAAAGTGTAAACATTTACTACTTTACGCACCGTGGACATCAGGTCTGAATCTAGTTTATCAGATTAACTGTGTATCAAATTCGGGTTAGGATTAGGACTGACTCAGTTACTTTCACATCATATTGTGACTTTCATTATGTTCGCTCTACATTTAATTAGTACAACCGTTTAAACAAATTAGTGACCGAATATTGATTTTACGGAAGTAAGCGAATTCGCAGGTCAACCAGGGAGGCCCTTTTCTGTCATTGAAAATATCCAACTCAGCGGATCATGTCTGACTCAGCTGCAATGCATTACGCCGGGCTGTGTTACGATAACAAACAAACTGATAGGTGTTAGTTGAACTATTCTTTCTAAGTATTATATTCAATATTATAAATTCAAAAGGTTGTATATTTGTAATATTTTTCGTCTGAAAATTAATTTGAAAAAAAAAACGCGGGTGAAATCGAAAATCAGCTAGTGCTATTAAAATATAAAGTTCTTTTTGAACTTTACTCCTTGACAAACGCTACATCTTCCACGGTATGTAAACAATATGAGGAGTAACATTATGTGAAATTGTAATGATGAGCGTAACGTTTTATTGTGCAACGTTTCTTGCGCTCCTTTCGCTTTAGAATCATGTTCACTCATCATGAATCGTTTAGTAGGAGTACACTCCAGTCACGTGTCGGAGCTACAGACAGTTTGTTAATTTTAAGTCCTTTTCAGTGTGAAGTATGGTTCCTTACGAGACAACACTGATGGTAGGCGTTGTTGCGTAGTGATGACGTCGGGCTGTAGCTGCCGTCTGCGGGCTCGCAGTCCTGGGCGCCCTGGGAGGAGCCGGCGAGCTGGCCGAACGTGCACTCGTCACAGCACATCTGCAAGGGTGTGTGGACCTGAACAGCTGGCGGGTAATCGGAGCCGCTCGGTAACTATCGACGCCAAATAGCATCTGCGTGCGCCGGATGCGTAGCCTTTTTCACACTATTCCCCCAAATAGAGTAGAACACGAGACCCATCATTTTGAAGGCGGTATCACGTGATCTACTTATTTAACTTGTCGATATTGTTTCAAAATAGTTCACTTCCGACGGAATTCTGTTGTAAAGATGAATTCGGACTTAACACTACTAAACTAACAGCGCTGTTTATTACGTAGAAAACTCGACATGGCAATGATAAAGATGAAAGATAACACAAACGGATGTAAGTGATCCTGTTTTTATAGAATAAAGGTGCAAACGAGCAATCAGAGCCTTCTGATGAGTTCCGATGCCAATATAGCCACATTACTGTTGCGCAGATGCGTTACGCTCGCCCTCGGAATACGGATACATCGATCGCTATCATGGAATTAAAATATATTTTCACTTGATACTAATCAAGTATTCGTATGTAGACAGACACTCAGCGGTGGTAGCCGCTCTCGTGTACTGACAATTCCCCTTATATTTCAACCTCTAGTGTAGCTACTTACTGGACTAGTGGTGCGATAACAGAGGCCGAGGACATAGGGTCGCGTGAGATAGCTCCACTGTACAAGCCGTGACGTGTGACAACTAGATACTCACCGTATTCAAATCTTGACTAATGTAATAAGAAAGTTTGTATATAAATTTCTTATATATTCACCGCAAAATCTGCTGAAGAAATGGTTCCCTTATAATTCATCTTAAGGGGAAGAACGATTCGGATAATGTCTTTAGTAGCGATAGTGTATGTCGATTATTGTGGTCGCTCTCGGTTTTGGCTTCTCCTACTTCCCATCCCCTACACAACCGACACACGACGGGATGATGTAGCAATCTTTTTCTAAGCGAGATGTATTTCCCCGGTCATACCCGTCCGATGGTTGTAAACCGTTTTTGTCGAGGGTATTTGATGACGGTTTTTATACTATTATTTACTTAAGAACATTCGGGGCCTTTTTGATTACTATCGACACTCAAAAACATCCGCATAATCTTTCCCTCCATTGGGCCACCGGCTACTTATAAACCGCTCGAAACGCGACAGCGAAACTTAGATTTTGTTACCATCTCCAGTAATATGTCTATTCGTGAGTTAATTTATATTATAAACTAACATGGACATACCCTGCCAATATCAGTCTTCGGTACAGTACAGCGCTTGGAGGCAGCCAGCTTCATGCCGGCAGTGCATTCGTCCTTTTTCCTGTAACAAGAAATAATGTTCTACTGAATACTCCGCCGCTCCAGTGGCGATGTTGTTCACTGACAGATTATGAAGTCCGGGTTCTATTTAGGGGTTGAGTCGGTCCATGTTTTATCATAAAGGCTCCTGGACTGTTTATGTTGATGACGCCTAATCAGCGTGGCAGTGGCAACGTCAGCGGGTACCCCACGCAGCGTGCGTGAGATACGCCAAAGGTTCGAATCCCGCGCCGGTCATCGATAATGTCTTTATAACCGAATTTGGTTACGGAGGCCATCTTTATAGAGACTAGCCAACTGCACTCGGATACCAGGCTGATTGATAACTGTCCGAAACGACTGATTTAAGAAAAGATAGGCAAACAAAATTTATTACACTATATTCTATCATCTTTTCGAAAATAGAACGCCAAATTTGAATTTATTTAAACTGATGGAATTTGTGTGACTAACTTTCTTTGCCGTAAATTTTCTCAACAATAGAAAGAAAAGAAATTCGTGCGATTATACAGTTTTACATTTTAAAAGGGAAACCAGCAACCCCAATTTAATTCAAGTGTTCTAGACAGTGTTTTAGGTAATACCTATGCTAATGCTCCCGCATTGAGTACAACGTCCTCACATCTAGATAACTGATTTTAAACATGGGAGACAGAGCTGCAAAGACGCCAAACAAGTCAGGCCATCCAAAGGAAGTTACGAATCCGGACATGATCAAAAAGATTCAAAAATCGCTTTGGATGATCGGCGTTTAAAGTTGCGGCAGATAGCAGAGATGGTAAGTTGCGGCAGATAGCATATATGGTAAGTTGCGGCAGATAGCAGAGATGGTAAGTTGCGGCAGATAGCAGAGATGGTAAGTTGCGGCAGATAGCAGAGATGGTAAGTTGCGGCAGATAGCAGAGATGGTAAGCATTTCCTCTACAGGCGTTTTTAACTTTTTACACCAACATTCGCGAATGAAAAAGCTTTGCGCGCGATGGTAGCCGCGTGTGCTCGTTGTTAACCAAAAGTAACGTCGAGTGGGCGATTCGTCGGAGTGTTTGGCGCTGTTTGAGCGTCACAGTAACGAGTCTTTGTGGCGTTAGAGGACAGTGGATGAAACATGGGCACGTAATCATACTCCTGAAACAGAAGAACAACCTAAGCAATGGACTGCGCCTCAGAAAGCAGAAACTATTTTGTCGGCCGGCAAAGTGTTTTCTACTGTTTCTTGGGATGTTCGAGGGATTATATTAGTGAATTATTTGCAAAGAGGAAAAACAATAAATGGAGAGTATTATGCAAGCTTGCAACAAAATTTTTGTGAAGAAACCCGAAAGAAACAGACTCATTTAGCCAAAAAGAAATTTTTATTCCACCACGACAACGCACCTGTGCACTCGTCAGGGGTTGCAGTTGCCAAACTCCATGAATTGCGGTTTGAATTTTTTCCGCATCCCCCGTATTTCCCAAATCTGGCCCCGTGCGACTTCCACTTACTCCCGAATCTGTAAAGATGGTTAAGTGGCCGAAGATTTTCATCAAATGATAAAGTCATTGTCGCCGCAGACGAGTATTTTGAGGGGCTCGAGACAACATTTTATCAGACTGGTGTAACGATATTGAAGAAGCGCTGGACTAAATGCGCCGAGGTAGAAGGAAATTATGATGAAAAAGAAAATTGTTTTAAATATATTATTAAAGTTTTACTTTGTCGTTTCGGATACTTATCAATCTCCCCTGGTATGTTATAGTGCACAGACACAAGAGGACTGACTTTTGAGTCCAACCTGGGACTCGGTCTGTGGTTGAACAAGCAACTAGACCACGAGGGTGTCGTATACGAGAAATATAGAAGTGTCGCTAACAAAAGTTCGTAGGTAACTCTGCATCGGTTCAGCAGATGTGGTTACAAGTGTGACCGGCGCCATCGGTGTCGTTGACTGAAGCCGTACGACACACAACGAGCAACCAAATTTACTGATGAATGAATGAAGCCCTACGAACATACGGCATCGAATTGATTCCAGCCTAACGTATTGCCACCTTATTGCCCTAAAATTTACACATAAACCAAGAAACCTTTTGAAATAGGAAGGACTTTTTTTCATCTACGTATTTTACACCTTGGGGATACATTGAATTACAGGGACACGCCCACTGTATCAAATGTGGCCCAGGAGTAGACACCTCATCATATTTCTTCCTCTTCACCTTCATTGTATGCTCAGCAATTTTCAATAATACGGTTGGTTATAAACATTTATATTACTTAAGTGCATGTGAAGAATATTGACTATAAGGTTGTTAACTTCTACGCCAATATGACAATGTCAGGTTAGAGTAGCAGATGTAGCCGAGTGTAATGCGACATGCATCAGACACATCATTCACTTTAGACGCTGATACATAAAACTTACGTCAGCTGCTGCTCGCAACAAATCATCATGGGTCCCATACAGGGGCCAGCCCCATCTAGGTCGATGTCGTCCGGCGGCTGCAGGCCCTCGCAGCTGGTGGAGTTCAAAGCGTATCGCTCGCCGTGTGCACAGCATGTTTCTGATATTTCTGCTGCTTCTTCTGAACTAAGATCGCCTGGAAATTATGTTAACATGACAATTATATAGCACTCCTGCTCGGTATCTCTAAAATTGACTAGGACTTTTTTCGCATACTTCATAATTAAACTATCAACTGTAAGAGTGTCGGTATCAGGGCCGGCGACATCGGTCAATGTGAAAACGTTTCTACAGTTAATAGTAAAAAAATCCTAGTCGTGACTCCACAACATCAGTTTTGTTGGAACATTTCAATTCCTCATAGCAGTGCAAACTCCGGAAGTTGTCGGTATTACACCCGAATTGCTCGGAAGACGCGTTAAGCCGTTACACACGCGCGTGATATCTTTACGGTCTAGTTAGACTAAAGGTCCAATCGGAATAAAAGAAGGAGGGGAGGAGGAAAGGAGAACAAGCGCGTGGGCGTGGGTAGTCGAGAAAAGGAACTGATTTCTCTTATATATATATTTAAAGTGGTATCCCCCTTTTACTATCCCTGCCGTCCCTACAATAAAAAAAAATATTTTGATTAGATTATTTCCCGCATCAAAAAAAAAAAATAGTTAAACATTGCTTTGGCAGATAAAAGACCGAAGAGAAAGATTATAATTGCATACTTTAGTTTTTGATTAGCCATATCATACGTCGCGAGACCTGATATACTTTTTTGTATGCCTTATTGTTGTTTCAAAGAGTACGAACTCTTTGAAAATAACCGTAAATTTATGCCTGTAGACTACTGAGTCTACAGTCATAATTACGAAGTTCACGACATTATTCCCGCTACGCCGAAACCGCTCCATGCTACGTGTCTGGCATTAAACTCTTTACATACTCAACTTTTTAAATCATAAAATGTCTATTTGTTTCTTTGCTGTTGATGATCTGGTGTCGCGGTGTGTTATGTGAGTAATACGAATTGTGTTTTCTGCGCAAGTACTACAAGATGCCATAATTTTCGTTACACAATTACATTCATGTAAATATATTATATTTGTACTGAACGGAACACAGTATAACACTTGTATCAATATGTCTATTATTTGCGGCCACAAGTTTGCCAACACTGTAGAGCTAGCACTGACGCCTTAGTTCCTACCAAAAGGCGTTTTTGGCGACGCTAATGATTATTATCACTTAGCATCCTCTCATTTATTGCATTGCACATAAAGCGAGCAATCGGAGCCTTTTGACCACTACCGACGCCCATAGATATCCGCATTATTGTAATGTCAGGATTTCTTTTTTCTACTTTTCTTCTCCCCTTCAGTGGGCCTCATAGCTATGGAGAATGAGGCCACGCAGATTGGTGTGCATTTACCCGATCCGACAGAAGTAATCAATAAGTTTAATCGCGTCCTTCGTTTGAATTTAAAGCAATTTTAGAGTTCCGTATCTAAAAGTTAAAAAGAAACCTATAACTTATAACACTCCGCTGTCCGTCAGTCCGTCACCAGGCCGTACGTAGTATAGTGTATGCATACACTCAACTGTGACAGCTGGGCAGTTGAAATCTTTTCCGAATATGTATTTCTGTTTCTACTATAACGACAAATACATAAAATTACGGAACCCGAACGGAAACCCTATGTGCGAATCGGACTGCTCGTCTAGTTTAGTCCAAGTTAACCAGATTTTTCCTATTCTCTAATTTGGCCATCGTACTTCAAAACACTACCAGGTACCATATTCAAATACATGAATAGAAACTGAGTTGTCCGTGGGAGGCGCCCGTGTACAATCGTAGAGGAATTCTGAATTATCCAATGAAGTAAACGAGTGTCATTACCGCTGGCTCCTGGCATCGGACGATTTGAATTGAGCAAACCAAGTGTAAAACTTTGCTCGGCGGTTGCTACATTAAAACCCTCGGTAAATGGTATCTACGTTTTCTTATAGTGTAAGGGTGCGAACGAGCGACGTCCTTTGATGGCCCAAAGAGGTCTACCAATTCTGCACTATTTTTGTGCAGACGTTGCCCTTCATTTCTCCTCCCAGCCTGTAGGGTCCACCGTCTACTCACAAGCCATACTTTAAACATCTTAGGCATCACCCGATACAGCCGACTTCAGTGAGCAGACTATATAGTACTCCATGCATATGTGCAGCTATAAGTACGAATTACATAAACGTATGTTTTTTTATAGTATACGAACGCAATCGAGAATTGGAGCCATTATAAACTACCGACACCCATAGACATCTGCATTATTGTTGCCATGCAAATGTGTTGCCATCCTTTCCTCCAATGGGTCATATGCCCTGTCTACATGCAGTCGGCGCAGCTTGGAAGCGAGAAGGCCGCCCGCTCCTGGGCGATAATTGGTTGACATCGCTTCAGTTACAAACCCCCTAGCTATTTTAATGATGAACTTGAAACACGGTACAGATTTCTTTGTTTATTGATATGAAATAAATCCCTTCCGCCCAGTGAATAAATTTCGCTCATTTGTCGAAAATGGTGCATTGTAGGCAAACACTTGAAAAAACAAATAAAAATTCATAAAATATCCTATAACATTTATAGAATTTTTACGAATCTCTAAGCATTTTCGATATAAGTGATAGATATGCATCGGAAAGTTTATAATTTTAGATCTAGTTTTTTTACTATTTTCTCGTATTAACGCTATACTGGAAGTCTGCGCTTTTTTACATCTTGACCAGATCACCCGCAAGTTGCATGACGACACTGTCACGCACAATAAACACGAGCCCGAGTACATCATGTTTAAACCGACCAAAAAGGTCGTATCACCCGGTTTAATATAGTTATTAGGGTATTCCTTCACCCCACCATGCTTCAAGCTGTGGCGGTGGGCTCAGTAGCCCAGGATGAACCCAGGCGAAGCTAATAGAACCGAGGGGGGATGCTCTTTACATCCCTCTTATAATAAAAGGGGGCGCCTAAAAAGACGGTAGAGAATCGCTGTTCTTATAAGAAAAGGGTACAAAAGACAATCAGGAGGAGGCGCTTTTGAGCACGCGGCAAAGGGCGAGGATGGGATCCTTGCCAAAGTGGTGGGGTTGTCCTGTAGTGAGGTCTGGAGGTGGAGTCAGTAGCTTGGGGGATTGACTAGTCGTCGAGGTGCCCTGATGATTTGTTGTGCTGGGGCACCTCACCAAGGGCCGCACGGATGACAATCGCGGTGCCGCGAGCCCCACACACCACTGGTCCCCACCCAGGGCCAGTGAAGGCGTGTAAATGCGTTTCCCGCGTAAACAAAAAAAGGGTACTCCTTCAAAACAAATAGTTATGGCCAAAAGGCACATCCATTTGCCATAGGTATGTTGTTGACTACGTGCAACAACATTATCCCGTGGTCCAGGTCAAGTTGATACGAGTATATTTATATACGAGCTTCCTGTGACAATTAGTAAAACAACGTTCTTTGCACGTTCGAACATTCAACGAACTTACCGAAAAGCTAATGTGTTGAAAGTATTTAGACATTCCTGAAAAATGTATAGAATAAATGTTTTTAGACAACTTTTTTTAATTTGAAAATTTAATTATGAATCTTTAATTCAATATTAGAAAATATTTACCTACAACATACCGGTTTATTGTAGGTATTGTGAATCTTATTCCAAGCGAAAATCCAATGATTCCGAATTTCTACGGACCTCGGTCTGTGTCGCTGACCTGCGAGACGTCAGGACTCGTAGTACGTTCACTAACCAGGCAGAACTGAAATAATCCCTAAGGTACCTGCTCACGTACTAACGACAACTGATATTTTTTTTCGGAGGGACCTACTACTGGTTGGCGGCGCTATTGCTCCCGCTTCTACAGTTCAACGGACTAGCCGAACTATTTTCAGTTTTCATCGATCCAATATACCCATAAAAGTAATGATTATTAGTTTGAAATCCATTTAGGGTCAAACTAATAATCATTTACATTTTTAAATATTTTTGAGAGTACTATAGAATATTATGTATTTACTATTTTTTTCTTGGGTATTGATAATTAACAGCAAGTTAAATAAACGGAGATAACCTTGTTAACTGCTAAAGCTATCAGTTAATGTATCAAGTTTGATTTTCATCTCGGCTCGACAGACAATATTTTTATTACTGAGCGGTGAATATAAATTAATGCATTTAGACAAACCATATTAAGTTAGACTTTTAAAGTTAAATGTAACATTTTGATTATATATGAATGAAAATTATAGATTCTTCCAATGTATGACCTAAATAATTAAATATACACACAAGTGAACAGTAACAAGAGTATGGACTGCCGCAGCGAGCTCCCGGGGCCGCGACCCGCCAATCTGTTCCAAAACAGACAACAGACAGATAATCTGCGACCCCGCGCCGTGCTCTCTTGTGCTGTACTAAGCGTTACCATTTCCTCCATATTCATTATAATTATTGACATTGTTATATTAGAGGCAGCAGCTGCCCGCCCCATTAGGGAGCTGGCGTGGAGATGTGTTGTTGTTGTAGAGGAGGAGCTGTGCCTGCGTTGCAGCGGAATGAGGTCCTATTTCTCACCATCATATGTACTGCACTGTCGCAAGATGTCGTGCGATTATTTAGAGATATTTTTACAAAACACAATTTTAGTTGTGCGGATTTTTATGGACAATAATAGTTATATTCCGAAATATACCGGACACACGTTTACTCCCATTTGAAATGATAAATGTCAGTAAGACAAACAAAAAACATATATCAGGACAGGATAGTTATAGTAAGAACATTAACAGGAAAATAATGTTTTGAAAGACAACTTTTAACACCTAAATCAGATGATTTAACGTTATGCGAATAAAAGAATTTAATATTTTACTAATTTTTACGAGTTTAAATATTTTTTTATTTATTAGTCATTATTATAAATTTTTACCCTTAAAACTTTTATATATTTTTATCCCATACTCACTCATTACAAAATTCCCCAGATAGAGGCACAAAACTAATTTCCAGAACATGGTACTCATTTTATTTAAGTTTAAATTTGTTCTTATTACACTAGAAGCACGAAATGTTCACTTAATTCCGAATTTAATTGTACAGTCTTTAAAATTGGAATACATTTTTATGCGTGCGCGTAGTTGTGTCAATGGACAAGCGTGTTATGAGTTGTGGGCCGTCCGCAGTTGTACGGCTCACTGCGGATACGTGATATTCCTCGAAATGCTAGGTCTGGTGATATTCTCAATATCGGTATTGCGTACACTTAGTTAATGAAGTACGTTGTTAATACAATGCTCTTTAGAAGTATGGCTTACGTATCGGTATTAGTTGGTTAGAAAAAACGTTCCGGAATCGGATTTTTGTGCAGTTTAATAACATGCAAACAATTTCTGTGGAAATCCTTATGTACAAATATATCTTTATATGGCTAAATATACAAAATTTATTTTTACATGTTCTATTGCGTCAACTGTGTATCTAAGTATAAATTTGTTTTTACATGTTCTATTGCGTCAACTATGTATCTAAGTATGAATTTATTTTCTAATTTATAATAATCTACTTAAGTATAAATGTATTTTTTATTAATTTACTGTATCTACTTAAGTGTAAATGTACTTTATTAATTTATTGTATCTACTTAAGTATATATGTATTTTTAATTAATTGCCATTGGCCCTCAGACGACCTCTTGGGTCAATGTAGATATTTTTGAAAAAATGTTTGCCCTTTTTTATCCCATTCACCGTGATGGAACTCTCGCTAACGCCACGAAACCTGACACCATAGTCATTACTTAGACCACCGCTAAGTAAGGGGTGTACTCCAGCGCATGTGCATGACCTTTGGTTGTACGGATGTTTATGGACATTTGGCATGGTGGTCACCAAAAGGCTGCACATAGCACATACAAATTAGAAAAACACAAAAATGACGGATCCCTTGGAGGTTTTCCTACCCCTAATGGATGATACAACGGGGACCAAGTAGTAAATTATAAATGAAATGAGTCAGTAGATAAATAAAATAGGCTTATGGTGTAAATATGAGCGCTAAAAAATTATAGTCTCTTGACATTTCTCTTGGCATTTCAAAGTGATGAGGTGTGGTTTGTGGAATATTCAGTGTACAATTTCCACCCGAATGGTACTCGTCTAATTCATTCCAATTCAGTGCCAAGCAAATAAAGGATATCGAATGAAACTCGAACTATCCGACTCTTCAATTGTTTCCACCACATCTAAGGACATAGCATAAAAGTTAGCGAAATATTTAAAAAAATAATGTAGACTTTTTTTTTGTTTTTTTTCGGAGGGAGCTACTATTGGTTGGCGGCGCTATTGCTCCCGCCTCTACAGTTAATGGGACTAGCGAAGATTTTTGTGTCTTCTGGAAGTCTAGAGACAACCCGGAGGGTAGCTCCCGTTTGAAGTTCTTAATTCATAAACACCCCCCCTCCCCTATTTTCTGTCTAACGACCTTGACCACATCGCTTTAAAGAAATAAAGTTTACTATTCATAAAATTTCAAAAGCTACTTGGTTTATATCTGCAATTTTTTATTGCAGTCGAAGTGTATAGGCGCCTGCTAACGTCCACAACCAAAGCTTAAGCGCGCTGCTCTGGTCCAAAGGATAGAGTCTATGTGGGTAGATCCTATTCAAGGCGAGACCATAGCAGTCGCGCTGCATGGTCTCATCAGGTACCTCCCCCATGGTGCCAGGCCGAATCGGCTGAATGAAAATTATGAAATATAAAAAGCAATAAGAATTATAACGTAAACTAAACGTAACAAGTCTTAAAATCTTAACCTACTTGAATCATTGAGTCGGACAACTGCCTGTCCTAACATATAGCTCTGGTCGCCAGATAAAAACCTATTTATAGATCACGCTCCCAGCAGCGAGACGTACAGTTACACAACTCCTGCCGACGATACTCGGCTGGTAGCAGAAACTTTATCACAATACGAATTGATAGTAACAATTTCGCTGCACATTTTTCTAATAACAATTAATGTTAGGACCGTAATCATCAGTAATATATCTTTGCTACCTAAATCGGGAGGCATTTCGCTCATTTGATACCGACGCAAAGTGATAGCTATGACGTCGCGTGTCGTGTGGTTTGTGATTTCTGGCCACTGAGTAGAAGGAAGGAGGTCTGATAGCTGCATTCCGTATTTCTGTTATTATATGGGCGTTTCACTCAATATAATGATTAATTAATTAATTTAAAAAAACCGGCCAAGAGCTAGTGTGATCGCATATAAAGCAGGAATCCAAAAAAACAATCGCCTATCTCAGAGTACCAATCTATTTTGCTCGAGCCAAACTTTTTACTATCCCAATATTAGTAAAAAATCCTTCCAGTAGTGTTATAGTTAGGGAGGGCAGAAGAGAATTTGGCTGGCGGAGTGTTCGTCAAGTGCACTTGGGCTTTTCTGAAATTTATTACGTCAATACACGCGTCATCCTCGACAGGTCGGCGGGTTATTGGGTGAAGGTTGTATGGAAGAATGTTCTTATTTCTTCACCACTGTTACTCACATCTTGCACATGACATAAAGGATGTGTGTCTACTTGTCCTTGGTTACTTACGAGAGCTTTCGCTTTTGATTTCATCACAAACAAGCTATAATTCATATTTCTGCGAAATAATAAATAAATAAATAAATACAAATTCACGTGTAATAAATACAATGAGGTTAAACGTGAGCCGCCATATTGTAGAACATCTTGGATTGATAATCCGGCTTACCGTTGACCCACCGTAATACAAGACGGCAAGCCGTAATGTAATACGGTGATCTATACAATCTGACTGACATATATATTTTGTATTTTATTCCATGTAGTTGCAGCAAATACTTGCCGAATTGCTACGACTTCAGGGCTAGACCTTCGATATTGCGGTGTAGTATTTTGCTTACTGTATTCATGCTACATTACCATGTGCTGTCGAGTTCGGTGGGGAGGCATCCTCTCGCGCACCCTAAAATAATATTTCAACAATGTCGCATTTTTTAAACTAATAACGACCTAGTTTCTCTCCTGATGGCGAGATGTGACTATATTTTCACCTCGTTAAGACAATCCCAAAATTTTCTGATGAACTGTTCTGTCGCAAGCGCAACAGCTCACAGGTAACTTTCTTATTCATCAGCACCACGCTCTGGGTCCACCATCCAGTGGTGTGTGGAGCTCGCGGCACATCTAAATGTCGAACACTCACAAAACCACCGCGAGTGCCACTAGTGCCGATATTGGTGAGGTGCCCCGGAACCATAATCTGGGCGTCTCGACGGTTAGTCAGTCCCTTATGGGACGGATACCATCCCCAAAGTGAGGTTATACCGCACCACACGACAATCCCACCAACTTTAGAGCAGTGGTCGCCCCTTTATTGGTTCATGGTTCATATTATCGCCCCTTGTCCCGTGCGCAAAAGCGTCTCCTCCTATTGTTATATAGTATCCATGCTAGAATAACCTGGTGTCAGATGTCCTGTTAAACCACTATCCATTTCATTACTAATCTAATTACGCTGCCAATAGCTTCTCTCTAGAAAACCATATACACATATATATGGCCATTTGCTTCGCGTATCATAGTCATGTTTACATTCCTGATACATAGAGAATAACAGATTCATAAACAAAATGTTACGCCATCGTATGTAAGCAGAGTGGCGCAGTGGAAGCGTGCTGGGCCCATAACCCAGAGGTCCGTGGATCGAAACCACGCTCTGCTAATCACTTTTTTTTTCAAAGTAGAGAATGAATTGCATTATACAACATCTAAAGTTGGTAACTAAACAGCAGAATGTCGTCTTTGGAGTTTCGTAGTCAACGTGGAATCCTTATAGTTTCGTCGTTCAAGTTTGGCTCAAAAATTATTGGTACCAGAACAACTTTCTGGCTCATCTTAATCACACCGACACAGTGGTAAATTAAAAATAAAAAAGAAAAGCTTTTAGGCTGCCGATATGCAGATAGAGCAGGGAAGGCGGTGAAAAAGCGGCCGTCTCAGTCAAAAGGGAGGGCAAGTGTGGTTCACTCGCTGTCTCTTTTTTCATTAATTCTCTCTGTTCGATGCCATGCGCTTAGATTAGATTGACAAAGATAGTACTTTATTTTAATTTTGAGTTACCTTTCCTCAAGACGTCCACGCGTTGACGTATAATTGCCTATGGTTCCCCTTCTACATTGTCTGTATAATGCCGGGCGGCGACTGGCGGGACCGTCAATAAAACCAAATGTTATTCGATCACTCGTTTAATAAACACCACCAACTACTTGACTACACTGGTTAATTAAACTAATGCCTGGTTTCATAGTCTATTCTTAACACTTATTATTTAACTTAACATTTATATTAACACTATGGCTAGTCGATTCTTAACACTTAACTGTTACATAAATGCTTCATAGCTAACGTAAACGGTGTAAACCAAATTTGTAGTTTATTTGTCAGTTTAGCGCCTAATATGCTAACAGGGACTTTTGCAGGAACTTGTAAAATCGGCAGTAGATGTAAATAAAGGTAGTGCCATGCTGCACGAATGATCTGGCACGACCGGGGCAGTGCCTTTCGCTCACATATCACCGCCTTAAATGTGAATGCTATGCGGTTTGAGAGCCGGTAGCCCATTGAGGCACGGGGCAAGGAGAGCAACGTATGCAGGTGTTAATGGGCATCGGTAGTCGGCAAATGGGAGCCATTAAGCATGTTGTTCGATTTCCCACTTATTTAGCCCTACTTCCGCACATGTCGGTTGACCTTCCCGTAGATCTCCGGGAAGGCCTCCTCGCAGTGCGGCAGCCGGCCGCGCAGCTTGTCGTACAGCTTGTGGTCGAACATGCTCCGGAACTCGTCGCGCGTCGTGTACGTGTCCGCGTACAGCATCTGGAAGCCTTCATTCTCGACCACGAACCTCTCCACGTTCCTCGTGGATGTTTCCTGCAACGGTTTTGGTGCAAGGTTCATTGAGTATCCAGCGCGTCTAAAACGTACCCCAGCTACCACTAGTAACATCCCATTCTATGCTCCTCATACCGCATTGCTATACCTGCCTAATTACCTACTGTATTTGATTTGCTTCTTCTTTTTCCTTTCCTATGTGTTCATCACTTTGTCTGCGGATGTATGTATTTCTATTGTATGTTTGGAATTTCGTTTTACTCTTGACATACGTAACCCTAACAAAGGATACTTTTTGAGGAACCTGCAAGAGAAGTGTTAATCCGATGCATCTAAATAAAGTCATTACCAGGACATACCTTCCGCACACAACACCTGCATTAAGTAACGACTATGTTGTCGTGTCCAGTGGTACATTGGACGAACGGGACAAAGGTGCAGCATAGCATCCGCATAGCCTTAGTAGTCAAAAAGGGAACCGAAAATTGTTGGCATAAAATCGTTAGAGCTGAGATATTATTTCAGCTTTTTTGCTGATTTTCTTTGACTATAATTTGAGAACTTTTAGTTTATTCTAGCATATATGTAAGGTATATTACAGTAGCGAATCCTTTGGCCTTCGGTACGCCGTATACTCCGATGTCCACAAACATCCGGTCGGCTCCGGTCCGGGTCCTCAGTTGCCCGGGATTGTTCAATAATTTGAATGGGCACAGCCATATTGGATAAACCTAAAAAGAAATTATTAAATTACTTTTCATTAATATATAATTTTTATAACCGTGCAACCCTTACAAAACAAATAGCACTTGATTTCGACCGGGCTGTGTTTTTTCTAACATTGCTTTTTTAAGAAAGGTTCTAAAATTGTTATGCAAACCAAAAACCAGAATACGTCAGAAACTGACAAGTCAAATAAAACTAATTCTAAAACAGACAGTGGTCTAAGAAACATGTCAGCAAGCTAGAGTTGACGTATTTACAGAGTCACGGGACACTAGAGTTCCCTGTCACCGCTAAATACAATATATTGTATTTACAGAGTCACGGGACACTAGAGCTCCCTGTCACCGCTAAGTACAATATATTGTATTTAGCGGTGACAGGGAACTCTAGTGTATTATACGACTGTATACAGTCGGCCTCCACATGGAAACGTTAGAAGAACATTCACCTGAAACTCTGTGTGGAACTTGTCCACGGCCAGCTCCAGCGTCTCAATGGGCACCAGCATGTCCTGTATGACGTGCGCCTGGTTGTACAGCTTGGTGACGGCCGCCGGCTGCGTCAGCTTCAGCAGAGACACCTCGGGCGGCATCATCCAGCCGAGCGCGTACCGGAACACCTCGTTGTTGCCGAACGGCACGATGTCCTGATGTATATTATGACACTGGCTCTAGGTATATTCTTTTTGTATATGGTATAAGAGGCAAACGAGAAGTTGCCGCTCTTGATGACTACCGACACCCATTGACTCCCACATAAATTTATTGCAGACGTATAAATCATCGTGAGTAACGCATGGACATAGTAATTATGCGGATGTCCATGTGGGCGTCGTTAGTTGTGGAAAGGCTCCGGTAGCTCGTTGGCATTGTGTTTCGATGCACGAGCTCGTGCTGATAAATACCTGCAGTTCCCAGAAGAAGCTGCGCGTGTGCCTGTGGTAGTAGTCGCGCAGGGGGATGTAGTCCACCGCGAGAGCACCGCAGTCCAGGTGCTTCTCCACTTGTCTGAAGAACCACTCCGAGTACCACTTGCCGATGGGGTTGTACTGAAAGACGTGATGGACAATGTATTCACTTGCTACAATAATATCGCAACTTTTACATTTACAATGATAGGATATATCACACACTATACATAACTAAAGATTGAGAATAGTATTGAAACATTTAAAAGTGAGTATATGCACGGAAAAGAAATTTCCGTAGTCCCGGTTGTACCTCGCCATGTACCGTGAGCTGTTCCAGCTTAAGTACTTTCGCTGAGTGATTTTACGATGAAAGAAAACATTTCGAACATTCGTGAATTAGTTCTAATTTAGCATTGGGCTTCGTTTCCCTTCTGGGTACTGAGGGCAGTCGCGATGTGTATAACCCGGCGCCCTCGTCAAATCCTTTCCCTCCTGGGTACTGAGGTCAATCGCTCTGTGTATAACCCGGCACCCTCGTCAAATCCTTTGCCCTCCTGGGTACTGAGGGCAGTCACTCTGTGTATAACCCGGCGCACTCGTCAAATCCTTTGCCCTTCTGGGTACTGAGGGCAGTCGCTTTGTGTATAACACGGCGCCCTCGTCAAATCCTTTTCCCTTCTGGGTACTGAGGGCAGTCGCTCTGTGTATAACCCGACGCCCTCGTCAAATCCTTTGCCCTTCTGGGTACTGAGGGCAGTCGCTCTGTGTATAACCCGGCGCCCTCGTCAAATCCCGTGCATTGGGAAGCCGACCCCGATATCAACTATATAGGAACGAGATAGGAAGAAGAAAACAGGAGCATACATTTTTTACAGTCATATCGATATAAAACGTCTAGGAAATTGTTTCTCCATTCTTACCCTTCCATCACTCCCGATTTCATCCACCATGTCACCGGTCATGACCACTCCCGTGTCCTTCGAGAACAGCAAGGCCTCCACGAATTGAGACGGAGACTCCTTTGTGGCTTCCTCTCGAAACCTCTTTGAGAGTTCTGACAAGTTTTTGTAAGGATGATACTGGAGCCGGACGTACCTGAGTGAATCAAGTTTTAAGCTATTTTAATACGCTTTTACTAACTCATGCTGTACCGAGGAATGTAACAAAATGTAATAACCAAGATTTGGCCTGATAAGGTCTCGCATCTGGATACTGATGGAGTAAGAGGTAGTACCATGCTGCTTAGGGGGAGTAGTGCCATGCATGGTGCATGTCACTACGTCCTCCTATACAACGGGACTGGGCTGGCACGACCGTGGTGGTGCCTCTCGCTCTCTTGCCGTCCACTTTACCGCCGTAAAGTAACACCTACGGTGTCGCGTTTCGTGCGGTTTGTGTGTAGGCGGTGACATACATTGGAGGGAGGGGTGAGTGTAGGGCGTAATTATAGGGCTCCGATATCTCGTACCTCTACATTATACTTCAAATCAGGTGTAAATATTTTTGGGCTCTATTTTTTCGGTCCTGAACTTGTGCTGTGGAAGCGAAGATAAGTGCAATACAACTTCATCGGATTGCTATGAGTGGTCGCCGGGTGAACTCATTAGAATACATAGTTTTCTAATCTATTCTTATAGTAATAATATTTATAAATATTATAAAAGAAAATCGCTAAAAGCTCTTTTGCTGTTTGGTTTTCCCAAAATCGATTGAACTGTTATTTATTCGGTATTCACCAGATGACAGAACGATTCCCGAGGAAAATTTTAGTGTATAATTTGTTACGGAATCTTTCCGGCCCGGCCCTCTCCCCTACAGGGTCGTGCGAAGCCGGGGCAGATCGCTAGTAGTTACATAAGAAGAGCACCGGTCACTAAGAGGTAATGACTAAACGCTGGTCGGTGGGTGAACTGCATTGTGGGCATATTCCATATCTATACTTGTGCTGTTTTTTAGAAAATCGTGAAATTTTATTATTAGATACAGTATATAAATGCTTACTTTTTAGCAGGTACAATTTTGATGACAACAGAGGTCAAGAAACCGAGTGTACCGTAGGACCATGGAACTGCGTAGTACAGATCGGCGTTCTCGTCCTAGAAATAATTATTCATTATTACTTTTTGAAGTAAACAAATACTTCTTTACTTTTAGCAGGCGTTGTGTGGTCTTTGTTAAGGGAAAATGCCGTGAGTTCGAGGCAACAACTTGCGCAGCACAGGCAAGTGATGCTACGGCAACTCGTAGCGCAGCTATGTGGTGGTAGAAGCGTAGGGTGATCACCAAGCTCTAAGTTATTGCTATTTAATAGTCTAATAACAACATTACTGAATGTTACAACAGGGCCGCAGAGTGCGACGTCGTCTCTACCTCACCTTACTGCACGTGACAACGGACCCGTCGGCTAGCACCAGCTCGTACTGCACACATATGTGCTGGAACAGACCGCGGACGTGCGACGTTGTCACTACCTCACCTTACTGCACGTGACAACGGACCCGTCAGCTAACACCAACTCGTACTGCACACATATGAGCTGGAACAGACCGCGGACGTGCGACGATGTCTCTATCTCACCTTACTGCACGTGACAACGGACCCGTCAGCTAGCTGATGATATAGATATGTGTGTAGTACGAGTTGGTGCCAGCACCAACTCGTACTACACACATATGTGCTGGAACAGACCGTGGACGTGCGACGATGTCTCTATCTCACCTTACTGCACGTGACAACGGACCCGTCAGCTAGCACCAACTCGTACTGCACACATATGTGCTGGAACAGACCGTGGACGTGCGACGATGTCTCTATCCCAGTGCCCATCACCAACCCCCCGACCGTCAGCTGGTCCAGTTCTGGGACCACAGCGAGGGCCAGACCGAGTGGTTCTAGTGTCCGGGAGACCTGACCCATGGTCACTAGCGGTTCACAACGGACGGTCTGAAAAAGAACATGTAGAAGGTTTTATGGGGAATTATTAAATTAGTCAGATTACCCGTTCCTACCTGAAGATATGGCCCTACCTACTTAAGTCTACTTGAGATCTTCAAGAAAATGACATAAGCTATTCATTTCTCCAAGCCCGGCTTTAGCTGCGTTAGCCCATTGAAAAGGAGGAGGGAAGGAGGGCAAGACATCTACATGACAATTATGCGAATGCTTCTGCCCTCAGTAGTCGCCACAAGGCCTCAACCGGTCGTCTGAACCCCCACACTAGTAAAATGCATCAGCAGTCATTTTTAATCCTTTTTCATTTCGGATGGACCTACTACTGGTTGGCGGCGCTATTGCACCCGCCTCTACAGTTCATCGGACTAGCGAAGCCTTTGTGTCTCCTAGGTTAGGGGATTTTTAATCCTTCTCTACAGTATTATAGAATTCAACAAAACATAGGAGGCAAGCAAGCAATCGGATCCATATGGTGAGTACTAACACTCATTCATATCCGCATATTTATGCAGATGCGTTGCCTTCCTTTAACCCATCCTCTTCAATGGGTCACCAGATACCACTTCGAGGGTAAGTAGTATTCTATGAACGAGAGACGAGAGGTACTCCGCTGGTCGTGAAAGCCCAATTCGATTTCTATCATCAATCCTACAAATTATTTCTAATGCACACAACATAACTGTGGCGACAGTTTGTGGAAAAGGGGGAAAAGTAAGTATAATGTCAATTGTAGGTAAGGAGTAAATTCCATTCTGCGCATTTCTTTTTTGGTATATTTTATTTTATGGCATGTGCAGGGCCTACCATGTTGTGAGTATCGACTTCTAGTATGTCGACGAGGTTGATGTCGATGTTGGTGAAGGTTTTCTTATAGAGGCCCTGTCTGAAAGACATGGTCTGCCACGTGGGGCGCGCCGTGCACAGGCGCGTGGAGCGGTCGCCAGCCAGCCACGACTTTACCTGTAGGAGTATTGAAAATGTCTTTGAGTAATATGTAAAAAACGATACGATTGATGTGTGATTTGTGATTGATGTATGATTTGTGATTGATGTGTGATTTGTGATTGTTGTGTGATTTGCTATTGTAGAGGCGTGTACATTGCCCCCGAAAGGAATTGCTTACTCCGCTAGTCTTTAAACTGTTTGATATATCTAGTTTGTGAAAGTGCGCCTGTCATTAGTACCTATCTATCATGATTATCACTTATTTTAAAAACATTAATATTCTTATACAAGATGTCACCTAAAGTATAATTACAATAAACAATCATTACACTGAGTTCCATAAGTTTATCAAGTGACTCAGTGATGTATTTATAGGCGACCGTAGACTGCATTGTACGATGTGAAACGGTGGTGTGAGCGTAATAAATAAGTATCAACTATAAAAAGAAATGTTTTGTCGATTAAAATCGCCAGTAACAACGAGACTCGCAGCGGGCGGTCAGTCACGGTACCTAAGAGATTACACTTGCGTATCTTATCACGTCTGCACGTAATAATAATATCAATAGTTGTGAACTGAACACACCGCCTGTGTTGTTGGACTACTCGCAAGAGACAAGTGCACCTGTCCAACACCGCGTTAAGTAGTACTTTGCTCGGCCGGAGGCAGTGACAAAGGGGACGACGTACGCTTCGGCACTTCTGAAGGCGGAAGGGGCGGTGGATCTGAAGGAGCTGGGTATTGGTCCGCTCCGGATTCGCCAATCGGCTACCGGGGCGCGACTCATAGAGCTGCCCGGCTCCACGAGCGGCGAGAAAGCAAATAATCTCGCCGCTCGCCTGCAGGAGGTGCTAAAGGAGGAGGCGGAAGTAATTAGGCCCGAGAAAAAGGCTGATTTAAAACTCTCGGGCCTGAGTGACGCTGTCACCGAAGCGCGTCTTCTGACTGCGGTGGCAAAGGAGGGGGGCTGCAACCCGGGCCAGGTCTCCGTGCGCAATTATCGCACGGGGCAGTTCGGCTCGGGCTCGGCCCACATCGAGCTCCCGGCGACAGCGGCCAGGAAGCTGCTTGATGCTAGGAGCGTTACGGTGGGATGGTGCCGCGTCACTGTTCACTTCCTGCAGGCGCACCCCAGGCACTGCTACCGCTGCCTGGGGATGGGGCACGTGTCCGGTACGTGCCCCGGAGGAACTGACCGCAGCAATCTGTGCTACCGCTGCGGTCAACCCGGCCACAAGGCCGGAGGGTGTTCGGCCGCCGCTCATTGTGCGGTGTGCGCGGACGCCGGCAGGCCCGCGAGCCACGTCATGGGGGCATGTCCTGCAAGCCCCCCTCCAGCGCGGGAAAGTTCCCTCTTCCTCTCAGAGGGGGAACCGTTCGGGGTCGGACGTAGAGATGGCCTAATATGCCACGCCATCTCAGCGTCCTCCAGGCGAACGTCAACCACTCCGCCAGGGCGCAGGACCTTTTCCTGCAGTCCATGGCGGAGTGGGCGATAGACGTCGCGATCGTGGCCGAGCCGTACGCCGTGCCCTCCAGTCTAAGCTGGGCTGGGGACACCGACGGCTCGGTGGCGATCGTGGCGTGGCCTGGAGCCGGCCCCCCCTCGTAGTCAAAGCGAGGGGCCGCGGGTACGTGGCGGCGGTTCGGGGAGAAGTGGCGTTCGTAGGGGTCTACTTCTCTCCGA
>JAFELO010000301.1:956781-1017806 GCA_017140195.1 Eumaeus atala
GCAACTTCACAGAACAAGCCGTAAAGCACCTATCATGACTCTGTTTGGCATGCACTAAACATGAAAGCGATGGGTGATACTCGTATATTAGTTTACCGATATTGAGACCCACTGTCATGACAAAGCTTGAACCACTGTACTTATGGGATGCGTTATGGTAACATGGGCACACATCTTTTGATTTGATACAAACTCCTATTGGTTTGCCAATTCAATAAAGAAAAATAAAGGAAAAAAGAGATATAATTATAGGTACTAGAATATGTATGTGAAACTGCATGTAATCAATATTATTAGCTCAATAGCTTGTTTATTGATGTAGTGTACTGGTAAAGTGTGACTAACTGACTCGTGTGCACTTGCATTAACTACACAATGGTCTTACGAATCTATACGCAGAATGTAGAATAGCTTCGTGTGTCATGCTAAACCCTACACAATATTTCAGTGCTTAGTAATGTGCTTCTAAATTTTGGTACATAGCAACAAGCACCCTAACATATAAATTGTTACAGAGTTCGAGTGTTCATATAACTAGATTATTACCTACAGCAACAGCAAGCTTTAGTTTTTTAAATTATATAGGGATGTAACATAACCGTTTTCAAGTGATACCAGCTACAGAATATTTCGCTACTTGTTAGTTTACACCACGTCTCTAGCTGCTGCCAAAAGTGAGCACTCCAGCTCTATTTACTATAAGAAGCAGCTTTATTTATTAATTTCGCGTCCTAAACCTCTTTTTATAACGCCTACCAAAGACATAGATCCAATCCTATTTGACACTACTATCTCATCTATTGACTGGAACACTATTGGCATGGGAGACGTAATGGCATAGCTAATGGCCTTACTTCTACTTTGTTGGATGTTTTCGATAACGTAGCCCCCAAAAAGATAGTATATATAAAGTGTAGAAACTATCCGTGGATCACTTATAATATACGTCTAACGTTGAAACGTCGTGATGAAGCTTATAGGAAAGCACATTTAACTCATAATCCGGTCAAAATAGCGTACTACAAGGAGTTGAAGCAGTGGGTCGCTCGGGCTGTCAGAGTCGACACATATTTTAAAACATACGTTAACTTCAATCAAGGCAAACCTAGAACTGTAAGTAATCATGTTGGAAATAACATTAATTTCAAACAAACCGAGGAAACCCTCCCCCCTAATACGTGTGATGAAGATGAGATAAACAAACACTTTCTAAATGTACAAGGCAGTAACACCGTATAAGAATTAGAAATATACTTTTTAACAAAAATAAATATGGCACTTCTACGTCTAAATAAATATGGCACTTCTACGTCTAAGTTTCAGACTGTAACTGACAAAGATACATTACAAGCTGTTCGGGAATTGAAATCTAATGCAATTGGCATCGATGCCATCTCGCTAGGAATGTTGCTTTTACCTCTTCTTCGTATATGAAATACGCTAACTACTTTAATAAATAAAAGCATATTGTCCTCCACCTTCCGACCGAATATATGGCGGGATGCTGTGGTACGTCCCATCCCGAAAATTAACAGTCCCTTAGAATTAAAAGACCTACGACCTATAAGTGTCTTACCGTGTGCTTCCGAGGTACTTGGAAAAATAATAGGTAAGCAATTAGTGGACTACTTGGAGCATAATTCTATATTACCTACGCTTCAGTCTGGTACCACAGTACCGCTACCGCGCTCGTGCTAGATGGTACACTACAAGCGCAAGATCATGGATAGCGTAACAATAATGGATCTGCTAGATTTTTCCCGGGCGTTTTATGCTTTAAATATTAACTTATTTTTATCTAAATTGCGATTTTATGGATTGTAGGAGGCCGCTGTCCTATGTTTCGCAAGCTTTTTACAGAATAGGCATAAAATCTGGAAGTTAGAAATGAGAAGCAAACCGTGATCTCGTCACAGCGCAGTCCTCTTGAGCGAGGAGTCCCTCAAGACTCGATACTAGGTCCTATATTGTTTAACCTGTACTCGGGAGACGTAATCAATAGCATTAAAAATTTTAAGTACCATATATACGCTGATGATATACAATTATATTTGTCTTTCAGGCCAAATGACTTGAAAGAATCATTGTTGTTAATCAACGGTGATTTGAATAGCATTTTCAATTGGTCAAAAACGAATGCACTGGTTTTGAACCCGTGTAAAGCATCATAAATGTAAAACATAATCCTTAAAACAGAGAGACAGAGAGATAATAGTTAAAAACGGAGAACCTATAATTGTAATCATTGGCAGTAGGATAGAGGGTGTGAGCGAAATACGGAACCTCGGACTGATACTAGATGAGAATTTGCGTTTGGAATCACATGTGTCTTAATCACATCTTAAGATTCTGTACCGTATTAGAGACTCCCTTAGCGAGAAATCTCCGCATAGTGGTATGCGAATCACTCGTACTATTCAAGTTTAATTATATGGATGACGTAATGGCCCCACTACTGCTTTCATATACCATGGCGAGATCAAGTAACTCCTCTCCTAAGCCAAGCGTCCATATTAAAAATGGAAAATCATTGAAAGCTACACCTAGCTACGTTGTTATTTGGCGTAGTGAAATACGGCGTTCCCGAATACCTGGCAGGAAAACTGGAGTGGATGAGAGATGTCAACACCACACACTGCACCAGAGCCTCTCAGTATGCGTTGAGTTTGCACACACACCGAACAGCCACATTTCATGGTAGTTTCAAGTATGCCACAACAGTGTTGGAATGACCTGCCATGACCCTTACACAAGTCACATAACAAACAAGACTTTAAAGAATTCTTATGAGTGCACAACTTGATGTAAGTAACAACATAGGTGTAACTAACATATAATATGCAGACCCTCCATTTATATGACCAATGAAACATTAATAATATAGAAGTATGTATTTATAAACATAATTTTTATCCACTTGTATTTACTTAGTCTTATTATCTAAACAGTTTGTGAATATATTATGTGCTTCATGTGTGGAGTCAATATACACACATATCTTTATATAATTAGTTATGTTTGTTCTATTGCTAAGTCATGTTGTCAATGCCAAGATCGGAAGAATTAATGGTGGCCCTGAAAATCAGTGTCAGGACTCATCAGGTTCTGGCTATATCTGAGGTCCATTGTGTGTGAAACACACTGTTGCCAACTGAGCTATGATTTCTATAATTTATTTTTATGGTTTTTTTTTCTAAAGTTTTTACTTCACACTTCCTTATATTTAAATGTTTTTGTCTCAGTGTGTTCTCTACAAATAAATTTTTTATTTATTTATTAAAGTAAATATTTATTTCTTAATAAAATATGTTATCATTATATACAGACACCCCATTTTTACAAAACAATTTTGATATATTGTAGGACTCCATCCCTTTATACAATACCACATTACCTATACACTATACACTTCCTTAGACATTGACACTATTCTAATGTAATAACATGCATTTTGCTTTTTTTTTAGCTAATTACAGCTTAGAGTGAACACTAGAACCTTCGTAAGACACCGGTATAATAGTATCTCGTTTATCGTCAGAATTTCGAGGTACTGTAATCGTAAGTATACCTTCGGGAGAGAGTTTTGATTCTATGGAATCGGTGCGACATTTCTCCGGCAAAGGATATTTTCTTAAAACGCTTCTAGACACGTAACCATGCTCTTCTTTTTTTTCTTCATGCTTGCCTTCTACTAAAATGAATCCATCGTTTATTTTAACACTTATCTCTTCCGGTGCAAAGTCTTTTATGCGTAAACATATTTCGTATTTGTCACTTTGTGATTTTAAGGTGCACTCTTTTCGCCAAGGGAAATTTTCGAGCCAATCGATAGAGCGTAGTATTACTTCGTCGCCAAGTAAATGCTTCGGCCACAATGTCATATTTACGATTTGAATAACTAATATCACCGTAATGGCTAAGAAAGAACTGCTGATTGGTAGCCCAAAAATAAATAACAACAATCAACAAACTACAAACGTGCAGGCTGCAGCTGACATGATTGGTCTGACAGATGACAGCTGATTCCTGACGCCTGACATAATATTTTGTTGTTGTTGTAAAATTCATCCTTACGGACAGGCTAAGATCAAATAACCATATCGCCTCGTCTTTAGTTGTTTATTTTTCGTTGTTGTTTTATAAAGTATACGTCTTTAGTTCGCTATCTTTTGTTTTTATCGGACACTATTAAGATATTAAAATGTTTCATGTTAAAACTGTAGTTTGGCCATACATAGAGAAGGGATACCATTAGCAATTGGCGCGGATGGAACGTAATATGCGCATACTCAATATGTGCATTGCGCAGAGAGAGTTTAATTAAAAAGGAAAGATAGAGGAGTAACTATAAAATTTGACATCTCCTTCGAAATAAGTTTAGACAAGACTAGATAGACAATGATAGTAATGCGTTCTCATCTTAAACTAAGTCGGCCACTCGCTGTTATGCATAACTTGCTTATGGCATCGCTTGTCTATCTACATTATCTCTGTTGGAATTGTTTATAGGTAAATTATAATTAGAGAACAAGCGGAATCGTGTGAGCGAGTTGTTACCTCCCGGCCGTGCCGATATCACCAGTAAAGCGATAAGTTGCCGTTGTTTATTACTATTAGAGTCCGGAGGTCGAGGGGTCACCCCGTGTATGTGTTATCACACAGCTCGAAATGTAACGTATGATGTATGCGATCGAGAAATTCTATTAGATTGTAAGCAAGTAGGTAAATATATAACAAAATAAATGATAAGCATTATGCTTAGGTAGGTATTGTTTGTAGCTGCACATTGAAGTCTGAAGGTCTGATGAAGAAGACAATTATATTGTTATCACTCTTACTAGAATTGAATAAGGATAGTTATTTATAGCGTTCCGTTCACTCTGCTTACCAATTAGGGAGCTGGCGTATTGGTGTGTTGTTGTTGTATTACAACAAATCGTAAACCATTAAAAATATCAACGTTTTTTTATAAACTTTAAAATTGTATCCAATTTCTCAATGCGTATTATGTGCTTGTGTGCTGAATTCATTTCACAAAGTCATTTGATCGGTTCTGGTTTTTTTCAATTTTCGCGCCAAATTTCTTAACTCGCCCCCTTCTACCCAGCTCTCGACACGAGTCGACGACATGCGCGAAAATGGTGACGGTGCTAATGATAAAATTTGGTAGCTTTGCGGAACGGCTATAAGGATATTTTAGACCTTTTGGATGCTTAATTAAAGAAACCCTTTGTCATAATTTAATGTGACGATTATCAATTTAGCAGTATTTCTATAATATAGTAAAAAGTTTGAGTCATTAGAGTTAGAGCAAAGTGAATAGAAAACAAGTCGTCTACCTACTGTACGACACATTGCGCCTTATCAAAGTCGAGATAAAACACTACATGACAATTATATATACGGATTGAATACCTACGAAGAACAACAGATCAAGGTTCGCACAGCAGTCAGCACTCAACGTTTATAATCTGTGACTAGGCACACATATTTAAACAATTTGTCTTGATAGCGAAGCTATAAAGAAAAACGTTCATACTTTTGTATATCTCTAAAATAAATTTGTAATGCATTGGTAAGTAAAATTTTGATTGATTTATGTATTTTATGTAAGTACATTACTAGTTAACGAATGAAGATTGTCTTAGCATCTATCGAGTATCAGAGAAGCGTTCAGTAGATATACAAAGTGGGAGCCACTCGTTGATTATCGACGCTGTAAACATCTGCACAACAAAAAGCTACGACAGTTTCCATATGCCGCAACGTGTTATCGGTGTCTATGTATATTTTACTAGTTCATAAGCTAATTTTTAAAACTTTTTTCCGAATAAATAAAAATAAAATATAATAGAGCAGATGCGATATATGGGAGGACAAACTAGCAGTCGGAACCTTTTTACAACTACGGAAGCCCATAAATCTGCATCATTCTTATGGAGATGTGTTGTCCTCCTTTTAACACCACCACGAGTTATTCACAACTCAAGCCTACATGTGAGCGAGTTGTACTTCCCCAGTCGTGCAATACAGTACGGTACTACCTCTTAGCTCAAATCACCTTCCCTTCCGTGGGCCACCGGAAACTTACATACCGCACGAAGCGCGACGGCATAGCCGTCACTATAGCGGTATAATTTCAACTAGAGGTACCTCCCCGGTCGTACCGGCCCAATTCGCCTGCAGTGCAGCATGGCGCTACCTGTTACTAAAAGTACTTATTAAGTTTATATAGTGAAGTATCTACCTACTTATGTTATAACAGTGCCGGTAGACATTCAATCATTACTACTTGGTAATAAGGATGTAAGTATATATGTATATTTCATAATTTTACAGACATTAGAAGATTGAAACGCAATGAAAGGTATTGCAGTAGTAACTGGCGCAAATAAGGGTTTGGGGTTTTCTATAGTCAAACGTCTGTGTGAGAGATTTGAAGGCACAGTATACATGACATCCCGAGATGAACGACGGGGTAAAGAAGCGTTTGAAATATTACAAAAAACAGCAGCGAGTATACGATATCATCAACTCGACTTAACTGATGATGAAAGTATAAAAAACTTCTGTGAACATCTTCGATCCGAACAGAAGACGATTGGCATTTTGATAAATAACGCGGGAGTTTTGTTTCTTGAAGATTGTACTGACGCAAAGGTATTCCAAGCTAAACAGACTATGCTGGTGAATTTCTTTTCTTTAGTCAATTTTACCGAGACGCTATTACCTTTCATGAATAATAATGGTACGATTTTAAACATTTCGAGTTCTTCTGGCCATTTATCAAGAATTCCCGGATTAAGTAGCAGAATAAGTTCTCCAGCTCTCAGTTTGGATAAATTAAAATTACTCATGAATGAATATATAGACGATGTAAATTTGAATATAGAGGTTGCGAAGGGCTGGGGAGAATCACCTTACGTTGTGTCAAAGGTCGGCGTTAATGCGTATACTTTTCAGTTGAACCGAAGACTAGCTAACAGAGGTGAAGATATAATTTATCGGAAATTGTAAAATACAATCACAATTTGATAATTACATTTTCTTTCCAACTTAACTTCCAATACGAACCTTCAGTTTTTTGAACGTGCTGTGTTTAACTGTCCTTCAATATTTACGCGACTGACGCAAATGTTATCCGTTCATTTTGACGTCTTTTTTTTCCTCTTCTCTCCACATACCTGTCGTTCTCCCTCTAATCCTCCAATGTGCCCCGCACGTAGCCACTCGCTTGACACCCGTGAGTTGTAAGCGAATGGCTCCCCCCTACTACTACTGACACTAGGACACCGTGCGGCAATGACAACAGCTCCTACTAAATGTAGACTAGTAATGACACTCCAATGACATCATAAAACATTTTAATCTTTACGGGCGACTACCAACACAGAACTTCAACAAATATTATGGCTGATGGTTGTGGGCGTTAGTTTCTGCAAATTGGATACTCATTGGCTAAGAATATTTAAAATAATGTTCTTCTCTCGTTTAACGGACTGCAGATAATAAAGAACTGTGACTGATTGCAGGTATTAAAGTGAACTGCGTACACCCCGGCTACGTGATGTCGGATATGACACGCGGCGCCGGCTCCATCTCTCCACATGACGCTTCTGCGTTGGTTGTGGAAATTGTTCTGGACCCTAAGTCAGGGGGCAGGTACATCTGGCACAACGGACAGGAGGTGCCTTGGGACGGAGAAGACCCTCGTGGTTATATCGATAGGAAAGCTATATGAAAAATATAACTTGGATCAGAACAGTTTTTTAATTTTGACCACGTACATTTGGCTTAGGATGTGTGTGCAATTCACACACACGAGAGAATTTTAAAGACTTCGCGAAGAAATAAGATTGTTTTTTCATGATTTCATTATTTTCGCATCATCTAGTTTTAAATCAGAAAGGTCTTTGCTAAACTGTGTCGAGTTTGTTCTTGTAGTATTACAAGTAAATAGAGGTCGTGGGATAAAAGTTGAACCCTTAACTTCGTATGTGTAGTAGACCATTTGCGGTAACACAGGAGGTGCCCCATGAGGCGTCGTGTTACGCCTCATGCGGGGCAATAGTAAGTAGTACTCGTAGTCCGCGCAGTAACTCTCACTTCTGCGCGTAATTGTACCGGCGCCGACAACTCACACGCCGCGTGCTACAGCTCGAGTATGCTAATTATGTTAAGTTTTTCTCTACACTACTACCTCTACAAGTCTTTAGCCACGATTAGAATGTCCTAAAACATAAGCTAAAAGTTAGTAGGTAGTGCAGCTGGACAATGTGTAATCCAAGAAACGGCGAGAGATATTTTAGTATAATAGAGATACTGATGACTGCACCAAACCTTTTTCTTCAGCCATTTCCCATTGGTAATATTAAATTTGATATTTATGAGCAACCTCTTACTACTCCTTTTAATTTTACTCCGAATACCTCATGTTCTGTGGATTTAAATTATTTGCATACATACAAGGATTTGTATTTAAGCTTGTGCAATGGTTCAAGGTCAACATTAAAAGAATAAACAATAATTCTTCAATTTTAATCATCGTTTTCAATGAATATCGGCTCAATTAGGTACAAAATCGAACCATATTATTGGCATCTCATTGTAATATAGAAAAAATAATCTGCAACAGGTATACGTCTTGCGATAACATACAACGAATATACATACGGCCCGCTCGGAACCAAGAAATATGATACAACCGGGGACAAACCGAAACCGAGAAAAAAAATAAAAGTTTCATAAAATAATTCATTTTCTTTTTTTTTAAATAAAACAAATATGTTAATTTATTTTACAAATTCTTTTGTTATCATATTTCTCTCGTTAAAATATGCTCTCTTAATACAAAGATTTATCGATCACATCACCAGCGGAAAGAGACTAATAGAAAATATATCCGCCGCTTGGAGGGTAGATTGCACTTTACTTGGCGTCGATGCATTCGGCGGGGTGTTGGGAGGCGTTGGAAGGGGCGAAGCCCGGGGGCAGCGGGATGGAGTTGTAAGGTGGCACGGGCCAAGGCATCTTCTGGGGCATGGGGGCCCACTGGTTTGGCAGCTTGGCCCCGTTGGGCTGCAGACCGAGCTGATTGAAGCGAGCAAAGAGTTCCTGTTGCTGCTGGCTGAGAGAGGGCTGCGGGTTCTTGCCAAAGTTGACGGAGGTAGACATGATGGCCGGGTCCATCTGCGTCCAGTCTGAGTACATGTTGGTTGTGTTGTATCCTATAAATTAGTAATTTACCAGTTAGTATAGTAATAGTTACTCCACAGTAAGCAAGGACTACAGACTTCAGCTTTATTGTTTAAAAGTGACCGAAATATCGGCAGACATTGGAACCTCATGTAAGCCAATGGTTACTCGAAGTTTGCGTAAATATTTTAATCTGGCGTTTAACCTTCTTTTTTTTACGTTATAGAATTCGTACTGTGTGATTTAATAATTTCTGGCGATATACGCGTAAAATCCACGTTATACTGTGGCAGTCAGTCACCTGGCACGTGGTGCGGCAGGGGGCGCGGGCCGAAGCCGCTCATGTGGCTGAACCCAGGCGGCGGCAGACGCGCGCGGCGCCGCTCCACGCTGTCGCTGGAAACATAAGCATTTTGTCAGTGGTTCCGTTGCTGCCACACAATACTGGCCTCAGTCTCCAACAGCTGACATAATAATTTTGCACTGTCATCAGATTTACACGTGCATGTAAAATTTCCTACTGATGATAATCGATCAATTATTATTATTATTCTCAATATATATAAATAAACCCGTTGATTTTTTGAGGTTGTTTAAAAATTCTGCATCTTTTGTAGTTTAGTTATCTGACGGGTTTTAACGCGATACTTAAAATACTTATTACAAGGTACTGGCTAAGTTTTTGTAAATACACTGCTCGACGTGTCGACCGGGTTACACCAGTCGTGGTCACGAGCTGGCTAGGTTAGCTTTTAAGCTATAGAAATAAAAAAGCATAAAACGTTCAACCGAGAGGATGATTTTAAATTGTCTGCATCGTAGAACCCTGTGATAATCAAAATTAATAGTCGGGGTTTACAGTCAGATCGTGTAGCAGATACCGTGAGAGTTCTTTGCCGGGACACTTCGAAAAATAAAAAACAATTGGACGAAATGGCGGTGGAAGCACCTACTCCTCATTCGCAATGAGTCAGTCGGCTCGTGACCTCGCCTGGTGTAACCCTAGTGGAAGCATCAAGCAAGATATTTACAAAAACTTTGCCAATACCTTGTAATAAATATTTTAAGTATCGCGTTAAAACCCGTTAGACAACTACAAAATGTGTAACAAACGTGAAAGTCTCAAACAATTATTCTACATTTTTAACTCTTTGAATCTTTTGTGGTCTTATATTTAACAAAGGCCTGACGCCTACAACAACTCTTTGGCGACTTTTAATATTGATATTTATTGCTTGGCTGGCAGAGAGCAGCGCGTGGTATGGCGGTAGCGTCTCACCCGCTGGATATCGGGTTCAACATCATCTCGGACTCCATCATCTCGGCGAGCGCCTTCTGCGTCTCCTTGAAGGGGTCGAAGTCCAGGTCGTCGTCACCGTCCCCGGCGGCGCGACCGCCGTTGTTCTCGTTTGCCCGCATATTGTTCATTCTGTAATATAATAACATTGCATTTAATAAAAATGCACTATAATAGAAACTGTCTTTTAAATATACCTTAGGTTTTCTGCCGTTCCTTGTGACCCCGCCTACTATAACAGTGATATGTTTGGATCTCTGCGTCCTAGGTTCAAGTAAATACATAGATGCAGGCCACCCCATCGCCCTCAATGAGCCAACGGCTACTCACAAGACGGCACGAAATGTGACAGTAATTTTGTCCGGCAGCAACATGTCCCGAACATTTTACATTGTGTACGTCGGCCAGTGAGGCGTTTAGTTACCCGTGCGGTACATGCCTGCTTCACGTTACCTCTTGTGTTCCATCTCGAGCCGCTCTGCACTGAGCATGTGCGGGTAGGACTCGCATTCAGGCCGCGTCTCCCGGCCCCGCAGCTGACGCATCTGCTGCGCCTTGTGGAAGTCCGTGAAGAACTTGTCCATCGTCTCCGCCTGATACCGCCCTTCGCTCTGTATTCACGTACACAATCAGGGTTAATAAACGGCGAATAAAAGGCTGGTATTGATTTGACTGACTCTGGCATGATGACGGATGGTAGATCCTTGGCAAATATTTGGCTTTTACATTATTACCTGTCCAAGTCATGACCTGTCCTTTGCCAAGGAGATAGTCATAATTGTTTGGGCTAGTTTCACAATACTGACAATGTTTATAGTTTTAAAATAGAGTACAACATTATAATAGCAGAATGTCTCAACCATTGTGATTGTTTAGGTTATGACATACACATTCTCTTATAAGGAATGACACTTATTCTGTCATTCCCTATAAAAAATGTGTCTTTTGTAACCTAAATATTATTATATTTCTGTATATTTTAGTTCAACTTCAGTTAATTGACGTCCACACAACATATCACAGAATATGCAATATTTGGTGGTTGTCTTCTGCAATCACTCAATCAAATAATCAATAGGTAATATTCTTTAGTAATATTTTTTTATTAATATCAATATTGCATTAATATACTCACCACAGCTTGTGCAGAGTCGAAGCCGTTCATGAGACCAGTATGCATCTGTGGTTGCTGCATCTGCATCTGATTGTGTATCATATACCCACCTCCCATCGGGTTTACACCCAGGGAGTTTGATAAAGAGTTGCTGACCATGGGATTATTCAAGGACATTGTGCTGGACATCTGGTTGGGTAGCGAGTTGACTGACATTGTGTTGGACATGGTATTCCCTAGCGAGCCGGCCCCCATAGAACTGTCAACTCTCATGCCAAATGGTGGAAGCATATTGTGATTTGGATGATAATTAGCACCTGAAAACATAACACCATTATACATAGTCACAAAAATACGCAATCCCAAACAAGACACCAATTCTTACAGAAAAGAGGACTGTTTCGTACAACAGAACAACAAATAACATGGGGTGAGAATAATAGTAGTAATATTTTCTTTCAAAATAAACGTGCGTGGGGATTGTAATGGAACTCGTACTCTCACAAGTGTACAACGTGTATTGTAAAAGATCGAATATTTATTGGGACATGGTACGTAATGGTCACATACACTAACTTTACCAAATTTAGTATAATTATTTTAAGAAAATATGTGCACCGCATGAAACCGATAGCAACTCGCACGGCCAGAGGTCAAGGACCCAGCTGTCACACCGAGACGGCTGTGTAGTAAAAGACAATCGGATAAAAATTTTGGACCTACTTCATACAATTTGGGATCAGAATCGAACACAGAGTACGCTCTGTGGTGTTGTACAGATTCTTACTTAACATATCTTGCAAAATATATCATATAACTATAGCGACAAGTGTATACTCAATCAAATACAGGAGATTAAGTAAGACTATATTTCTCGTTTAGCAATCCGGTACAGACGATAAACAATACATTGAACACTTACCTAATAATTCACTAGCTGAGTCAATTCCTATACTAGATGTGGGCATATAGTGTTTTGGCTCCACCATGACATTGTGTTGTCTACTGAGCATTTCGTTCTGTCTCATTAGTAGATTGCTACGATTGCGTTCCCTTAATAACTGTTCTTTCTGTTCCATTAAACCTTGATTAAATTGACTAATTGGCCTATCGTTAGCTAGATAATTCATTGAATCCCTGTCCAACAAGCCATATCCATTCACTAGAGTGCCCTTTATATTGTGTGGTAACAGATGATTATTGTCTACGAGCCCTGCAAGCATTTCTCTATGCCTCTGCATCATCATGACTTCGTTGTTGGCATCGTTTAACAGGTTGTGTGTGTTATCGTCATCCAGTAGACTGTGATCGCTGTTGTCCAATAGGTCGTGGTTCTCCAGCAGACTGTGCCTATCTGATTCTAATTCGTCTAATTCATTTGATAGATAGCTCTGTTGTGAGTCATTCTCGAATACTGAACCGTGTTGTATCTGTGTAGTACCATTTTCCTGTTTATTTTGTGTCGTTTCCATATCACTGGCTTCATTTGAAATACTGTTACAACTCTTCTGTTTAGATTTACTATCGGATTTGCTCTTTTTGCTACTTTGACCGTTTGTGATACTGTTGTCCTTATTGCTTCTATTTGGTTTATTATCCGTGTGTTCTTTTGTATTTTTATTTTGAGACTGTTGTGGAGGACTGGAAGATTCTGATATGCCGTTTTCGTGTGCTTTAACTGTAACATATAACATTCATATTAATTAAATAAAAATAACTTATAGCTATATCCTACTAGAGAAATATAAATGCGTCTTATCTGTCACGTCAATTCGTGGTAGAAATATGCATTTTTCATTAGGTTACACTTAGCTTATATTTTAGTCAATCAATCACCTGTATTGTGTATGGGTTTGGGACTGGACTGTTTGCGGGCGGGACTGTCGGCGGGAGGGGAGGAGCCGAGACTGGGCCACGCCTCTTTGCCGTTGACGCCGTTACTACTGCTGCCACTACTGGTACCATTACTATTTGTTGAGTCTTTCTTTGATCTGCAAATAATATTCATATAGCCTGCCAAAATTCTTAATTGTGTAGTTCGTAAACTATATATACAATTTGTATTTTCACGCACACACACACACACACATTATTTTATTAGCGTTATGCATAGCTAGTTCGACAGTTTTATAATGATTAAATTAATGAATTCATGGCCTAATCAACTAAAAGCAACTAGCTTCAAATAGCTGCTTGTCTTAATGCTATGTATTAAAGAAACCTTAATATATAACATGTTACATATACACAATATACAAAGGGTGCGTACCTAGATGTGTTGACTATATTTATTTGAGACGACGTGACCACTGTAGTCGGTATGAAGTTTGACTGAGTACCTGAAAGTGACAATCAATTTGAGTGTACTTAAATCATAATCTCATTCTCGCTGTATGACAGCCGAATAGAGCCAGCGCGACCGGGGAAGTACGTCTCAGTTATGTTATGGCGCGTTTCGTGAGTATCCCATCGGATCATCTCTATTCCCCCACTGGAGGGGAGTAGTGAAGGTCAAGAGAAAGTCCATCAGACTTTGATTCCCACTTCGGCGCCAGAAGTGTTCAAGAGGCTACTATAAAAATATTTAATATCATGGTTCAAAATATCTTTTTTTTTAAATGGACAACATGAAAGACAACTTACCATCTTTAGAACTGCCCTTTTCTGCATTCGTACTTGAATTACCTGTGAAATAAAGTTGATAAGGGTTTAATTGAACCTCAAAGCCTATTTATCCATACATCACTATTATTATGTGTATATAACAAGAGACCGACGTCAGCAGGCATAAATTATCAGAGCATTTGACCAGCTCAGTATCTCATGATAAGGGTAGGGATAAATAACGGTCTCCACGAAAGTATTCAATACAAATGCTGCTCCTTGACACATTGCGTAACTTGTTTTTTTTTATAGTATAAGGGGGCAAACAAGAAGTCGGGTATTTTTGATGACTCCCATAGCCATTAGCACAATTAATAGGCAGGTGTGAAGCCCTCTTTCAAACCAAAAGACCTTGGCATCGGCACGGATCCATATAAAGCCTGACATTGTAAGCTTTTAAAATACACAACTGACGAAAAAAAAAACCGGAATGGACAACAAGTATGTAATACTAACAGTCAGACTCCATAAATCGCTAATAACTTAGGGATACCAGGCTAAACTGACTGGCGTTTCTGGCTATTATAAGTTTGATAACCTGACAAGCCTAATCACACGGTATGATATAGTTTCTTTTTGATGGAGTATGTATGTAAGCCCACGTGACATTAACCTGCAATATGCAAGAGCTTCGCGCTTCTTTTCTTAGCTCCCTCCGGTCTCGAACCCCAGTGCGTCACAGGGTCTTCACCCTCGTCGCTGTGGGATCGAGTACAGTTGGCGCCAGACGAGGGAGGAGGTGTGTATTGTGTCGCTATTGTCGTTTGCCGCGGCGGCGTTGTGTACGTCTCGTGAGCGAGTACTGGTGTAGTGCGGCCGGGTGGTCGGCCTTCGTCGGTGCCGGGTGGTACGTACCGTTGGCGGGCGGCTCGTCGTGTTGCGAGGCCAGCAACTGCTGGTGCAGACGCCGCTCGTACACCTGGTGCAGTCCCGCGTGCATCTCCTCCTTCGTGAACGACGCCTTGGGATCACCTGGAGTAGGCATGGCTATTCACTACATAGTTCTAAACAAGCTCGCCAACCGTTTTACTACATTACACTATTTTATCGACTGGTTCAAAAGTATAGTACAGATCTCTATTCCAAAAGTCATGACAATTTTTTCAGCTTTTAGGACGTGACAAACAAACTCACTTTCACATTTATGATAAGGGAATTTAAAGGTATAAAAGGAACACCAAAGATCCAATAATCATCATTTATTATCATTATCAGCCCTTATCGGTCCACTGTTGGACATAGGCCTCTCTCAATGAACGCCAAGACGACCGATCTGTCTCCTGAGCCTTACTGGCTCATTTGCTATCTACTGAGTGACCAGCCCATTGCCACTTCAGGGAACTTATTCATCGCGTGATATCGGATACTTTAGCTATCTGCCCTATGACTTCGTTACGAATTCTGTCGGACAGAGAAACACCCAACATAGCACGTTCAATAGCCCGTTGAGCTACCGCAAACTTGCGGACCAGTCCTTCAGTACAGATATTTTAATTTATTAAGAGGCCATGTTTTGGCCCCGTAAGTCATCACGGGGAGAACGCATTGGTCTAAGACTTTCGTCTTCGAACTCTGCGGTATATATGATGCGGTAGAGATCTAATAATAAAAATATACAATTATAATAGTATCAAAGAAGTCACCTCCAGAAGAGAACGCTTGCAATGAGTAAACAAATATATGTAACATTATTTATCAGCTGTAAACAAATATATGTAACATTATTTATCAGCTGTAAACAAATATATGTAACATTATTTATCAGCTGTAAACAAATATATGTAACATTATTTATCAGCTGTAAACAAATATATGTAACATTATTTATCAGCTGTAAACTGTAGCGATCACCCAATTTATTGCCAAATCTGATTTGAAAGTCCGCGAGTCTTAAAATTGTGACATGTACACATTAATAACATAATATTCTTAATAGAGATGATTTATTCTTTAAAATTGTGACATGTACACATTAATAACATAATATTCTTAATAGAGATGATTTATTCTTTAAAATTTAATAGCTGTTATTGTCACTACTTTTTATAAAAAAGTATTTTCTTAGTTTAAAAAATTGCAACAAACTTTTCGCCTGCATGTTGCAGCTCACCTAGATCGTGCAGGTACATGCAGTCGGGCTTGGGACACGGCTGGTTTTTCATGAAGTTGGCGCAGTACTTGGTGGTGCCCAGTGAGCCCTTCAGCACGCGCCCGTCGAGAGTCACGTTGTTCACGCCCTGTATGGCCCGCAGCGCGTCCGCCTGTGACACGTACGTAACGTACGCCGATGCCGACGGACCCTGGCGAATTCAAATCAAATTACATATTACATTTGTTTAGACAAGTCAGGAGAATCGAGCCCATGATCGCACCGTAAGAAAGACTTTTGGTCTATGTTACGCATTTTATTTTCATACCGACATGTGCAATAACAAGAATAAAACTTTGTTGAGGGAACCATAAGTCGAACTTTGTAGAAAACATAAATATCACTGTTGTGGCAAGTTCTTATATCACTGTAGTGGCAAGTTCTAATATCACTATAGTGGCAAGTTCTTAAATCACTGTAGTGGCAAGTTCTTGTATTACTGTAGTGATAAGTTCTTGTATTACTGTAGTGGCAAGTTCTTGTATCACTGTAGTGGTAAGTTTTAATATCACTGTAGTAGCAAGTTCTAATATCACTATAGTGGCAAGTTCTTAAATCACTGTAGTGGCAAGTTCTTGTATCGCTGTAGTGGCAAGTTCATACATCACTGTAGTGGCAAGTTCTTATATCACTGTAGTGGCAAGTTCTTATATCACTGTAGTGGCAAGTTCTTATATCACTGTAGTGGCAAGTTCTAATATCACTGTAGTTCTCTCCTTCTCTCGTGGCCATCATTGGCTAAAGGAATTTTTCTTCATTGCTCTGCTTCATTGGTCTCAACCACGTTGGTGTTTATTTTGTTCCTATTTCATTCTTGTGATAATAATAATCTGTTAAGTCCTACCCATACACTTAGGATGATTTATTTTGAGTAAGAAACACATTCCCGGCATCGTGCAGGTGGAGTCTATATTTTAGTTTTGTCACAGCACTGAGTACACTAGTAAAGAATATACACATACAACCAACCTGTGACCCTGCATATGCTGTACTTTGGTTTATAACTACTTTGTGAATTTTGCCATATTTCCCAAAGTATTCTTGCCGTTTGAGAATCTGTAACAATCCATAATAAAGAAATATTATATATTAAGCTTATTTAGGAAACAATAATAGATCTACAATCAGGCAAATATGTTATGTTTATCTTTGCTTTGTCACAACACAAGTTGTTTTAGGAAGAGGTAGTGCCATGCATGGTGCATAACATCCTCCTATTCCACGGAATTGGACCGGCACGACCGGGGAGGTACCTCTCGCTCACATAATAAAAAACATAAAAAGATATAGGTTGCATGGAAAAAATATTTAAACTAAAGTGACAGTTTAAGCCCGCCACCAGCACGCGCACATGTCATTGTGTGAACCGCACCGTAGCCGAAATACGGCCACAATAATTACCTCGGCGTCGGCGAGACGAACGGGCAGCCCCACCACGAACACCAGGTTGTTCTGAACGACACGCACGTTTGCGAGCGCGCGCCGCGATTCCAGCGTCTTGTTGCGCCGCTTCTGCTCGCGAGCCTTCTTCTCTGTTTTTATGGCGGCGACCTGCGTAACACCAAGACGAGACACTGTTCACCCGACTTTAAGAAATTTATGAGGTCGACTAATTCATCTGCCATCTGTTTAGTTGTACCAAATGTCATAAATAAACATCTTTAATTCGATCTAGTGACAAACAAAATTATGTAATTCAATAAACCAAGAGCAACACGAAGTTACAAAACACAGTAACCGTTTTACGTATAAATCATATTAACTGGATGTTGATGAATTTGTGGAATATAAATAATCGCTAGAATGTCTATCGTCTCAGTCCGCCTGTGATTATGACCGCTGACAGGTTGTTGAAACGTCGGGAAGTAAGAAGTTTCGTGATAGAACTTCGTTAAACAGGAAAATTCGAAGATTAGAGAACAGCGGTTAAGTGCTTCATAGTGGTATGACATATAAATAAAATGACATTCGCGTGAAATTAATGTAAAAGCGTTAATCATCTCTTTCGTTTAACAGCGGGATTGGTTTCTATTAATAGGTTTAGGTCTTACACCGTGAGGCCTGGGAGTGGTCGGATATCTTAACTCTAGAGGCCGAAAAATAAAAAATAAAATTAAAACCGTACCTGTTCTTGACTGAGTGGAGTGAAATCTGCCGGATTTTCCGGATATGCCTTCCGACAGGCCGGACATAGACCGTTTTCGCCTTCCCGAATTCTGTTCCAGCAAAACCGGCATATCTAAAAACACTTTCACATGAATACATATATATTCAGATTTAAGTGGTTGAGTGTTACTTCATTATACATTCACTAAATCTGAGATGTTTATTATTATAAGCAATATTTATAATGTTGCTTTACTGTTAGTTACAGATTTAAAGTAGACGTTCTTCATGTGAAAAATATAAAAGAAGTTTTCATATTTTATAGCATTAAGGTATTATTCCACATAGAAAATAAAAATAACTTCTTAAACGCAGCAATTAAATCTACACTGGTGCCTAGCCCAGCTGACCTGAGAAGAACCGGCAAAATATGATTGGACAACAAGAACTTTCAACTTATTCATTTATTTATATTAGGGCCTTACATATGAAATTGGCGTTTTGTATGGGAGGAACAAAAAGTCGAATATTTTTAATATAACATATTTAATTAATCAAAGTGAATGAACCATTGTTTTCTATGCACTTTTGCCATGTCATAGGTAGATTCCTTTACTAAAAAAACCAGACGGTCGGGAATCAATAAAACCTTTGAAGGCGAATCGGACTGCCCCATCGGAGTTGATTTTTTTCCTTTGCAAGAAGTTATCCAAATTTCGAAAAAAATTGGAACAAGGTCCGGGGAGTACGGAGAATGTCTTAAGACTTTTCAATTGAAGCTCTTCTAATTTGGCAGCAGTCTGTTGCGTAGTGTGTGATCTAGCGTTGTCATAAAATAGCCGCTTCGTGGATCGATTGACCAGCCTAGGCTGTGCCCCTAGCATTTCCATCATGGTTTGCAATTGCTGACAATGGACATCAGCCGTAATAGTCTAGTTATATTTAAGAAAACTGTAATGAACAATACCGGCAACTAGTCTACTAAAAGTTTACAAGTAAATTTGGGGTTAATTTTCGCTTGGGGCAGGACGTGGCTGGCTGACCAGGACTCAACCATTGCGCTGAGCGTTTCCGATTACCGTAAAGAATCCATTTTTCATAAATGGTAGTGATTCGATTTAAAATACCTTCATCATTTTGTGCCGGTTTAGTAATGTAACGCAGCAGTCGACGCGCAGGTTTGCTTCAGTCAATTCGTGAGGTACCCACCCTTCAAGATTTTTAATCTTCCCAATTTGCTTCTAGTGAATTAAAACAGTTTTATCACTAACATCGCAGCCTGCACTAACTCGGACGTGGTTTGCGACGAATCCGCTTCCACAATAGTCTTCAACGCTTCAGTATCGACTTGGGCCTTAGGCCGTCCACAAGGCTTGTTCGGCAGGTCGAAATTTCCAGAACGAAAACGTTGGAACCAAAATAGAACTGTGTTTCCTTTACAACATAACACATCATTCACCCTTCGAGTCGTTTTGGCAGCACTAGTGCCACGGCGGAACTCGTACTCGTAAATAATGCGATATTTTAAATGTTCCGTTTTGTAAAATGAGTGACGCAAATAAAAGGAAAAACAAACGAATGACACGACACATGAGTAAATAACTGTAAAAATTTGAATTTGAAATTTCTTTCATTTTACCACTTTAATCACGAATTTCTCCTCTTTGGTAGAAATTCGTGATTAAAGTGGCCAGTACGAAAAACTCCAATTTCATACGTAAGGAAGCACCTAATAGAACATGGTCAACAATAGATAATAATGTCAAGTTGATTATGATAAATAAATAATGACATAGTTACACATTCCATAATAAATAACACGGCTAGGCAACTAGGCAGTTGTAATGAATTTAGGTAAGTTCACATAAATATAATTTTGTAGTAAGGCACACAGCACACATACGTCAAGATAAGATGTTATCCTTGACAGTGGCACAGTTTCAAACACTGTTGTTGCTCGAAATATTTAATGAACAAATACGTTTACACTATTAATAACACACATTATAAAATTATGATCTTATCGAAGTAGTTTTTTTTTGTCATGGCTCTTTTCCTATTTGGCATACGAGTATAGAGGCGATAGGCCTCTATGTTAGTAGCATCTATCTCGTGCCAAAGTTTAGGCGTACATTCTCCGAAGATGCTTGACCGAATATCATTAAATATTATTTCAAGATTTTGTTATGTCAGTTTCAAAATGTGATGTGTAAGTAAAATAAAAACTGTATGTAATAGTAGCACGGTGACTATCGATGACGAAAACAATTTAATTCTAATACTTCATAGAGGAGATAAATAAATATCAAAGTGTATTGTGTTACTTTTGCTGATGTAAATGTTTACTTAAAAAGTGTTATAAATGTTCAGGCATAAAGTAATTATTTACTTCTTCAAGGACTGCACAGGACTGTTTCAAGAAGCTTATCCGAACACACTATAGTGGTGTGGCGAAGCAATCCGCCAGAAACGCCTCGTTTGTAGAAAAACAAAAATTGGCTTTGCTTGTACGCGACCTCTTGTCCAAAAACAACACACTAATGGTACTGCAGCCACCGTATTCCCGAGATCCGACCTGTGTCTTATTCTAGTTCCCTATACTGAAGAGGTCCATGAAAGGACGACGCTACGCTACGATTGACGAGATAAAGACGGCATCGGTGCCGTCTTCATTAAGGAGGAACTGAACAAGATACAAAGCTTCGAAGGTTGGAAAGAACGTTGGCACAAGTGTATAATATCCTAGAGGGATTACTTTGAAGAGGACATAATAGATATTCCACGAATAAATAAATGTTTTTTGAAAATACACAAAATTCACGATACTTTTGAACACACCTCGTATATGAAGATTTTATAATCTATAATTTTAGGATACCCCAACAATATACACGCCATACATAATAACATCAGCAATACTCAAACTCTGAACACAATTTTTCTATGAATAGGAAGAATCTACCACATTTACAGTGTAATTGTTTATAAATTGGTTATGAATGTACAGTAAGGATTGTGAACCGCGGGATAGATCTGTTGTCGTGGGAGTGGTGGTTAGTTCCATTCCTCGCAGACCATTCCAAAGATCCATAGATGCACTTACTCCATGTTAGCAAAAACAAGCCGGAGGAAAATTTTACAATAATGATTTAAATCTACAAAGTGCATACATGGGCAAAGGCAAACACGCAGTTATATTTTTAAATAGGTGATAAAATATTAACGGAAAATTAATTAGACTGTAATATAACATTTATGACAGTATTAAAAGACAAACTGTTGCATGAAATAATACTGGATTTAAAAAGCTACCAAACTACTATTTGTTGACATTTTTTTTTCTATGTTGTAAAATTGTATGAGCATTTCCTATGCATAATGTTAGGAATGATAATAATTATACATAAGTGCTAGCGTTGGTAGGCCTGAAAATCAGTGTTAGGTTTGCTCCTAACTTAAACTGAGGTCGTGAACCTTTTTGTGGAGTAAACTGCTGCCTAAAATGAGTTGCTTGTTGTTGTTTATTTTTATTGTTAATTTTTTTTTTTCAATTTTAATTGTATTTTTTTTATTTCTCTATATATATAGTGTATGGTAGCATAACTTGCACAAATAAGTATATTTTATTTTATCAAACTTACTTGGTATCCACATGTGCACGGGTAAAAGTGGAGATCGTCCACCTCCAGGGGTTCCATACACAGGGGACATTCCGCCTGAAAAAAACAAAGATTATAGTTTTAGAAAAATAAGATATTGGTATTATTAGGTATTTTGTTTATTATCTAATTTGTGTGATAATAAATACTCTTCTCTAAACTAAATAGTTAATTATTATATTAATGTTAAAAAATTATTATATTAATGTGGCAAATGATATGTTTACATTCATATCTATCATCTGAGTCATACATTATTTTCGCATGATACTCAACCAATAATGCAGGTAATAATTCATTTACCTGTTCTTCTCCACTTTGGTTCAACACTGACATCCTAGACCCAAGTGCCAATTGTTTTGTACTCTGCTTCAAATGCTGACAAACCTCCACACCCTGAAAATTTTATGGAATAAAAAAGAAGTAAATAAAATATTCTCTATTTATAATTAGTAGTTGCATTATATTTAGTGGTAGTTGTAGCTAGGTACCCAGCAGTCAGTCCCTTTAACTGAAGATTTTGATTTACCAAAAACTGAACACCAATAGATATTGATTAAAGCCACTGAATTGACTTTAATCAACATCTATTGTGCAGTGCTATTTTTATAATATTATATAAAAAAAAATCTTTACTTTTATATTGTATCCAACAATTCCCAAGATACTAGGTAGATCCCAAGATACTAGTCCTAGTAATGCTATTAATATAGAACTGATTTAATTGAAATTTAGCATAGATTTCACTTAGAGATTTTTCATCAAAAAATGAGTGGTTTCCTTGGAATTCATTCAAGTAATATCATCCTAAAAATGTCATAAACAACTGTAAATAAACTTATGTATCATAAATGAAAAGGGTTTGGCAAATAGGCTCATATGTGGTGCCCAAAAATAAAAAGCAAGTGTTGCAAGAGGTAGGGCCATGCTGCATTGCGGCGGCACTGGGCCACCGCGACCGGGGTGCATGGTACTGCCCGTAAAGTGACATCTTCAGTGTCGCGTTTCGTGCAGTTTATAAGTAGCCAGTGGCACATTGGGAAGGAGGGGAGCCCATCGCCATAGTATTCCCCCTATTCTATAATAAAAATAAAAAAGGTATGTTTAAGGATGTATCTCTTGAAAGTGCTTTTAGATTATCTTATTATGAAAATTATATACTTCATTTTCCTTGGAATAATATGATACCTTTTGATAGGCTAAAATACTTAATGGTTGTATGACTATGCGTAGTAATATGCAATATGAATAGCGATAGAAACATTATAAAGTGTAAAGTAAACATGAATCTTGAGCATTATATAAGATACTATTAGAAAGGCACTCCTCCATGCATTTTTGAGCAAATGCCAAAGTTTGTTGCTAATACCGTATTTTGTAACATTTAATAGGGATAATATACAACTTTCCATTTGGGATATTTATAAAAAAAGTATGATACAAACAATGAGCAAATGTTACAAAAAAATTGAGGATATAAAAAAATACATCAATGCCATACTAAGTTTAGATGCTTAATACATTGAATTTTGGTATAAGATAAAACCAAGCATTTCTTGTAATGAATAATCCAAAACTTTATAAGGATGACATCTAGCATTTTATTCCTACTAATTGGGAAGACCTTTCATAAACATTATTAGTCTATTACACCAGCATATAAAATGACACATACTTGTGTAGTATTTATGCAATATTGTTAGATGGGAAAGTTTAAGTATTGTATGCCCAATTCAGATCATAGCCAATACAAAAACTTCTCATCCATTAAGTGCTTTACAAAAGTTTCAACAAATTTCGGAGGTGTATGCTAAATTATAATCCAGCTTTTTTGAAATTGCAAAGTGTTAAGGAGCAAGTGGACAAGAAACTAGTATTCTAGGTTAAGAATAGATTTTTATGTAAACAAATAATACTCATCATCATTCAATGACAAGATATTTATTTATCTAACATTCATAGAGTTGATATTTGTTTTCATATTTCAACTATATTATAGATATATTCATTAACTAATTAATATTATATATTTCAACACAATTCACAGGATAGTTAAATTTTGTTTTATAATATTTGACAACATTTTGTCAAACTGTTTGTAATCCTTATACAATAAAATTGAGGTGAAATTATATATTCCTTATATAGGCAATGTTCTCAATTTTCAATCAATCTTGAAGTTCAAATATAACTCATATAAATGCTCTCCAAAGTTCCAATGTAAGGCATTACATTGGAACTTTGGAGATCATCTTCTCTGAGGTTTCACTATTTACTACAACTGTATTTATGTTATATTTTTTATAAAGAATATTTGCATCATACTAATTTTCTGAGTAAATTATAGTGTATATGTCTATAAATGTATTTATGTAACTTTAATATCAAAATAGTGATGAATCACAAGTAACAAAAGCTTAACATAACACAATGATTTTATCTTGCCTTTAAATGAACTGTTATTATTTTGTGTCAGTTTGCAACTTTTTCTGATATTTATTTGAGCATGATGTGCCGCGAAAATTTGTATTGTTTTGGAATACATTTATTTATTTAGCCTTTGTTTGCACATGCAAACTTCATAATTTCTATAGTCTTATTAAGATATTCTAAATAACAAAGATTTTACGTGATCAACATAACACTTTTTCATAGTATAACAACATGAATCTGAGTAGATTAATATTAATGACCAAGAAACTTGTTATAAAATAGAAACATGTCAAAAATCCCGCTTCGAGTTTGTTATAAATTCAGTTATTTATAAAATTACAAAAAACAATTAGACTACTTCGCAACAATGAGTCAACCCAGCTTTGACAAGTTCACAATTTGACATTTTGCGGAAGAAAAAACAATTCAGTTTTCGTTTCTATGTGAATCTGAAAAATGGCATACGTAATCACTTCTTTACAAGACATCAAAATAACAAGATAGGGCACTCCTGACGTCGTTTACGTTGCATTTTATGTACCTACTTTTACACTAAATTTACGTCCGCCAGCTGCTATTCAAAGAATATGTGGCATAAGTCAAACTTTCATTTCGTTCAAGGATGCACTAAAAATAATTATAAACACTCAAGACACAACCTAATGCACCAAGCAAACCGCACTGTATATAATCGGTAAACTATGCCAGTTTAGTAGAAATAAATCGATGTTTACCTTACGTCTTCTCTCAATGCAAATCTTTTCTATTGCTGAACCAAGACTGCTAACCCTTCCGCTAGGATCGAAGACGAATCCTTTAGTAGAGACCTACAATAGGTTCACGATTCAGTTTAAACTAAAATGCCAAGCTGAAATAAATAAACTGCCCCGAAGATAATTCCTGCGAGTTACTATACATTTGTTTTATGAAATGGCCTAATCTCTTACAAGATTCCGTTCTGTGATTCCATAGACAAGTTTTCTTATTTTTTAAATTTCAAACGTGAGTAATATTTCCATAATTGTCAAGCATAGACTATTGACTTTTTAAAAATAAAATAAGCAAAAGATATTCAAAAAATGTGAAAGTTAAAATTCAAAATTTTATTGAAATGTTTGTTTAACCTTTTTAAATTTCAAATCATTTCACAATTGTTGAATAAATACCAACATAGTTTTACATAATACTTTTATTAAAATAATAATAACAACCGAACTAAGTCCCAAAGTAAACATGAGATTTTTTATGTGCACTTAAGACAAAAAAAACCTGAAGCCATGGTTTCCTCCTGCGGGACTGCTGAAGGAATAACACAGTATCTGTTCCACATCGCTACAGATGGAGACTCTATGAGTGTCTACAACCTGTCAGTATCGCTACTTACCTTTTACGGTTTTATTGTGAAACGTGTATGGCAACGAGCAGTTTTAATGTCAAAGACTGAAAGAATTAATGGAACGTATGTAATAAAGGAAACTGTGTGGGGGCGGCCTAAGAATACCCTCAACCTCAATCCAAGCCCAGGGCGACGTAAGAGTCGTCAAAGGGCAGTAGTCTTTTAACAACAAAGAGGCTTCAACGAGTTGGTTGTTTGGTGTCCCGTCTGTTTCATAATAACAGTGAAATAGACGGCAGCATCGGACGGCGCTCGTGCTGAGTGACTATCTATCGGATTGGTTACAGGCAGCAGTGGCGCTGGTCCGAGACCTAATCTGCGATCACCAATCCGCCTCCACAGCGTGGCAATTTCTCTCTAATGGACGACAGCAGTAGAATTTGGCCCTAGTTCCCGGTAGTTCCACTAGCCCTGGCCACGGTAGCGGTCACTGTAACGGTGGAACAAGGGTTGCTAACAATCTCCGGGCTACGGTTCGCCACCACAGATTTGACTTCATCGAAAACATCAGGTACAGCGAAAAATCCGATGGCACGTTCTGAGGCTATGTAGAGTACGAAGACAAGGCGAGGACACCATAACCCCGCCTTCGGGTCACCTATTTCGATCGAGAGTGGGAGTACGAAATGGTGTCGAATCGAGTCTGGCACCACATGGAGTCGGAAGTCAAAATCGCAGGCTGCAAAATCAGGTAGACTTCCCCGAGAAAGAGGGCCTCTTCTTAATGAACTCCTATTTTAAGAAGAAGTCCCATAGGAAGTGGACATGACAGAGTTCCGATACTGTGACAAGGAACGAAATTGACTTTATTATGACGGACTGAAAATATATGTTTAGGGATCTCTCCCTGATCAACAGGTTTAAAACCGGAAGTGACCGCCGATTGGTTAGATACTCAGACAAGGCTTTCGACGCGAGCGTGCCCATTAGTACAGTCGACACTCCGATCTAACTTCTGACGAACCGTGGTAGGTTCCAAAAAAATCCAACTGGAATTTAAAAAACCGAGACATGTCGGAAACTACAATGGAATTTGATGAGGCCATGAGTGGCGTGATTAATTGTGGGACTAAGTATATGAGCAGGAGAGCTAAACTCTCAGATGAGATGCTTGGACTTATGAGGGAACGCAGAGCACACGAAGACGTTACGTCTGACGATGTCAAACTTCTTTCAAGGCGAATACGCAAGCTACGCCGAGACCTCCGCAGCTCAAATACACAACGGGTTACCGAAGCGATTGAGCAGAATTAGTGACTCGAAGGTTTTTGTGGAGAGGAAAGAAGCTTGGAAGAAGTCATGTGACAAAGACTAGGACTGATTCTAGGGGATACCGTTTCTTCTAAGCCTGGTATCTTATCTGAGATCGAAGCTTCCTATAACAAAATGTATACCTCGCATGCTCCTCATCTCGATATCCCAAACCGCGATCTGAGTGCTAGCCTAAAACGATATTTGTCGGGCGATCTGCCGAACGTCAGCTTGAGTGAGATTAGTCGGTCTCTTGCACACCTTAATGGGGGTAAGGCTCCAGGGAAGGACGGAATTACAGTCGAGCTCCTTAGAGCAGGAGGCGAACCTGTATTAAGAGAGCTAGAAAGATTTTTAATTTTACGGGGTGCACTTCCCAAGGCATGGCTTGAAAGTGACGTTTTGTTTTTTAGGAAGGGTTACAAACCACTTCTTCAAAACAATACAGTACAATTTCTTGGCAATATTTACTAGTTCTTAAGAGTCTTGACGAATCGTCTCACCACAAAGCTTGACGAATTCCAGCCACCGGAGCAGGCTGGGTTTCGTAGAAGATTTAGCACCATGGTCCACATTTTCACGATTAGGCAAGTTGTACAAGAGACACATGAGTATAATCAGACACTGTCTTGCCTTTGTGGACTGTGAAAAAGCTTTTGACTCCGTCGAAACCTGGGCTGTTCTGAAAGCTTTACGTCGGAAGTACTGAGAGCATTGCATGACACTCAAGCTTTTATGTCCGTTCTAATTCCGGGAGGTTAAACAAGGCCAATCCAATTGTATCGAGGAGTGCTACTTTCCCCGAAAATGTCACGAATGCATTGGAGGACGTCTTTAAAACTTTAAACTGGGCAGAGTGCGGCATAAATATTAATGGCGAGTACCTCTCGCATCTTCGTTTCGCCGACGATATTGTTGTGTTAGCCGAATCGTTGGAAAGCCTGCAGGAAATGTTGCACTGCCTAAATGAATCCTACCAACGTATTGGCCTTAGGATGAACTTGGACAAGACAAATGTCATGTTCAGCGAACACGTTCTCCCGAGGCCGGACAACGTCGATGGCGCTATTCTCGAAGGCGAAGACGAATACGACTACCTAGGGCAACTATTGCAATTAAGCTGACATAACTTCGAGAAGGAAGCCGATAGAAGTATTCAGTTGGATTGGGCAGCATTCCGGAAGCTTCGTCTGATTCTCACGTCGCCTATACCGCAGAGCTTGAAGTCAAAAGTCTTCAACCAATGCGTTCTCCCCGTGATGACCTACGGGGATAACGCAGAGAAGTTTGCGGAAGCTCAGCGGGCTATTGAACGTGCTATGTTGGGTGTTGCTCCATCCGTGTATCCGATATCACGCGGCGAATGGGCTCGCTGAAGTATCAATGGTCACACGCTCAGAAGAGCACATGGCAGATGTGTCAGTGATGTGTGAGTAGCAATGGTCACACACTCAGAAGAGCAGATGGCAGATGTGTCAGTGATGTGTGAGTAGCAATGGTCACACGCTCAGAAGAGCCGATGGCAGATGTGTCAGTGAGGTTCCGGAGTAGAGACCGCGTCTAAGAAAACGAAGTGTTGATCAACCGTTCACCAGGTGGGGAGACGATTACCGTGTAGCAGCCGGTTTGGGATGGATGCGAGTAGCAGGAGATCGGTCGTCTTGGCGTGCATTGAGAGAGGCCAATGTCCAGTAGTGGACCGATAGTAAGGACTGATAATGATGAATAAAAAATAACCCTGCTTAAAAACTGACAAAATGTGATAAAAATTTATTTTTGGGGTCAGTGTCAGAGGAAATGTTAGGTTAGTTACTTCACCTAAGTATTGGCACCGGGCCTTAAATATAATATGAATTCGGTTTAATTTTATATAAAATATTTTTTTATAAATTACATTTTTATTTCTTAATTTTTAGTTTAAAAATTACTGAATCGATTTTGATGAAATCTCAACTTAAGTTGAAGTAAATGTAAGCAAATAAATAAATCAAAATCCGATTAACAGTTACATATTTGTATATGTGTACAAATTTTTATGCTGGATGTTATCTTGGCCTCAAGTCATTGACAAAACAATTTAACGATCACACAGACGACTAGATTCTAACAACTTAATACAGAGTTTCCGTCGTCAGACCACCTTCCAGCTCCGTCGTCAGACCACCTTCCAGCTCCGTCGTCAGACCACCTTCCAGCTCCGTCATCAGACCACCTTCCAGCTCCGTCATCAGACCCTGTGTGACATGTTTACCTGGTCATTGTGAAAACAAATTGAACGCGCTGACTTACGATAGTGATGTGATGTGATATTTTAATCACGAGTTCCCATGACCACCCTCCTACTCAACACCTGACCCTGGATGTGCGTAATCTTAATCTGAAGTCCCCAGCAGGCTGCACTGACCACGTGATGTGGCGGCGTGATTCTGGTGTAAAACGTGGGTAAGAGACAGACACAACTCGTCTGGGTCGTTCTCGTGCTTTGTCAATTTTGCTCTCATATATTTTTTCACACGAAGAGTCTAAAAACCGGTCAAGTGCCAGTTTGACACGCGCACCCGTTCATTACGGAACTAAATCCCGAAGATAAAAGAAGAAAGAGGAAGTACATGACTGAATTTATTTCAATTTTCGTTTGGTGTTGTTTTCAAATTTTCACCCATTTATAGTTTCACCATATATATAACTGTTGAGGTGTCCCATGATGCCTCAAGAGACTATCCTGTTGTATTTGTTCTTTTATAATTTTATTTTTATCATCATGTTGCTTAATATGTTGCAGTATATAGGTTTATTATCCCCTTTAGGAACTGCCATGAAGATGTACTCTATTATACACATTCAATCAATAATGGTAGTTACTTTAAGCGTCCGAATGAAGTGACTGCGTCTGACATAAAAGCTAGATTATAGGCTTTTTGCCTTATACAAAATCCTAAAAAGCTCCTCGCGTAGTCGGCATTTTAGTAGGGCTTGTGTCTTTGCAATTTTGGCACTCTCGAAACCGCCTCAATCGTTCGGCAAAGGGGAATGGCGTACCTGTGTTGTCCTCCTCTTCCGATGACAGGCGTAATGTCTATTTGTTGCTGGCTCTTGGTCGGACTGAGGCTGAAATTCGCCATTGTCATTTATTTTATTTTTATTGAGATCGAGTCGCTGGCTGGGAAGCCGACTATACAATCTAAACAATGACTCTAGATCCTTATAGTTCTGTAGACCTATTATTTATACTATATAGACGGTTATTAATGTCAGAAGACATAATAACCATCCGTCACAGGCACTGATGTCAAATTGATATGTGACATTTTACTTTGTCATCAGAATAAATAAATAAAACATACGTTTACAAGCATATTATATATTTTTTTAATAATAATTAAGAATAAATTCTTACATCACGAGTTATAAAATAAATACATTTATTGCCTTAAATTAACTCCGAAGTATTCTGTACAATTATTGTTAGCGATGTACAAACGAGAACAATATTAAAAAAATCAAAAACAGAATAAAAAATATATATAATATATAAAAGGGCCTTACCTTGAAAAAGTCATAGAGTTATCTACGAACAACTTAACAAATTGTGTCGGAATCACAACCAATAGTTTGCATTTAATTTCATCTCTTATTAATAATTACACAAACTATTTTATACCATTGCTCTCTTATCACTAAAACAAGAACCATTCTTTACCTTACATTATAATTACATTTAAAATTAATTCTATCTAAATTCTAGCGGGTGTTTACTGGACTATTGCGTCTCGAGCCCCCTCGGGCGTCTTCGGTGAGCAAACAGTGTCGCCGGGGTCGTATAGAAGGCATGGCCTTACCAAAGGCCCCTGTGGCATCCGCAGGCGCTTACTAGCTTAGTATATATGTACTCTAAGGTCGTGGTTGCAACAAGCGACAATAAATAGTAACAAAATAAAACGTGGCAAAAAATATGGCATCAGATTTTAAGTACAAATAGACTACGTTGAGCTCGTGTTGAAATAATTTGTATCAGCAGGTTGCATCCTCTCATTATAGTAGTATGGAAGACAGGAAAACATTGCTATCAGATCAAAATGAATTAAATAACGACTATCAAATAAACCTACCTCGCAGAGCACTGGCTGGGGCCAAGTAAAAAAATAATATTATACCAATTTCCCTAAAAGCAAATATCTAAATCTAAGAGATGGACAAATATAAAAACATGTACTTCCTTGTACGATCCGACTGTAATTCGACTGACGTTAACTCAGGATCCGGGAATAATTTCAAAATTGACTAGATATCTGTGTGCATAGGAATCATATATAAATAGCTAAGTAAGGAACCGATACACTGATGTCCTGGCAGGTCTGCGTGTAAAACAGCTGATAATCTATTATTGCCGTCGGCAAATGTACTTTAAATTAGTCGACTAAACATAACATCCATTTGTACAAATGTACAAACCGCATTCACTAAAACTTATACTCAGTCAAGAAACTAGAGAACGTAAGGAGACGCAGGCACCTCCGTGTAAAAACCTCACAAGAATACACAAAGTATAGGATACACTAGATACTTTGTTCTCCATCACTGGTGTATAATAAGTACTCCATCTCCGGTACAACAACTTAACATCCACAGGCCGTCTAGATCCGTTAGTAGCCCACAGTCCTTGCGCTGCCGCGGGGCGGTCATCACTTGGACGGCTGGTAGGGGGGGTATCCTTGGTGGGGTTGCGCCCCGCGGCTGCCTGTGGCGTACAACTGCTGCTGGAAGTTGTGAAACTGGGCCGCGTAGTTGGGGTCCGTAGTGGAAGGCATAGGGAACCCTTGGCCCTTGAAACCCGGGTTGGGCCCTCCCATCGACGGCGGGAGGCTTTGAGCCGCGCCCATCCGAACACTGCCGGGCCCCATTCCCCCTTTCACTCCTCGGAAGTTCGGCCCGCACATAGGGTTGGGGCCCGGACCCCCGAACGGGTCGCCCGCCATCTTGGGGGGAGAATTGAAGCCGGCGGAGTAGTGGGGCATCCTCAGCATGCCGGGGGCCCTCATGACCCCCCGCATGCCACCCTCCATGTCCATCGCTCTCGCGCCTGGGAAGTACTGCACTCCTTTACTGCTATCCATCTGCATGGGGTTTGTGACTCGTTGTAGGAAATCTAAGCTCGGGGGCCCCCTGGGGCCAGTGTTGCAAGGCATTTGGGGCCTCGTCGGTAAATACTGTATCGTGTTCGGTGCGCTCGCTTTCACTTGAACGTTTGCGCCGTTGAACGGTGGCATTTTTCCGCCGCTTCCCATTCTGGGGCCCATCATAGACGCGTCGGGGCCCATGGGACCCATGGGTCCTCCCATCGGTCCGCTGCCCATCTTGGGACTAAGATTCATGTCGGGTGGGAAGTCACCACCGCCCATCATACCTTCCATAGGCCCGCCCATTCCCGGTCCGCCCATACTCTCCATGTGGCATCCTGTGGAACAGTAATATTATAAATTATTATTATTTACACAATTTATTCCTTAATATATTAATACCAATATTATTTTAAAAAGCGAGAGGGAATGTGACAGACCATTATGAATGTCAGAGTGCGACACAGTCGCTGTGTACGAGTACACATTAGGCGCCCCTCCGTGCCAGAGGGAGCTCGCCTACGACACTGGTTCACAGCTAGACAACTATCTATACTAATCTCCCTGCGCTTTATGTATAAAAACAAATCCGAAATTGGATGTAAGCTTTAACACTAACATGTCACTGTTACTATTGAATTAAAAAAAAAACTAGTTGCAAACGCCTAAGACATCATCTCATTCTGCTCGTGTCAGTTCTACTTGTTCAAAACATAAATGTTAATTGTTTACCATTCTAAAGTTTCAAACTGTACAAATGCTATATAAAAGAATAATGTCGTCCCAGCTGAATTTCGGCAACGGCGACCATCTCTATAGAGCAGGACACATTATAGCGCACAAGTGTGCGCGCAGGCTTAAGTGCACTCCCTGTCTCATCATTCTCCTAACCTGATGAGACGGCAGTACGTCACCGCTGGAGGCCAATCAGGTGCAGGACCGACAGCTTAACGTGTTCTCCGAGGCACGGGCCGTAAATTCACGAGTTTCCTCACTTGGACTGTCATCTTAAATCGAAAAATTCCAATACTTTGGTCCGACCCGGGACTCGAACCCAGGAGCTAACCACTGCGACTGAACATACTTACCACTCGACCACGAGGCACATTGACATGTCAAGTGCGATAACTGATGAAGTAAACAGTCGTATGCGTACCTAGATCGTTCATCATCATGTGAGGATGTCCATGCGGGTGCACGGAGTGGTGATGTTGCATGTGATGTGGGGCTGATCCAAACGGTCCCATCCCACCGCCGTTAGGTCCCATGGGCCCCGGCCCGGGGCCCCCACCGCCCACGGTGTTGGTGAGCTGCTGTGACATCTGCGCCAGCGACGAGATGGGGTCGAATGAGGACGTCGAGGTGCCCATGGGGCCGTTGGGGCCCTGGTTAGGATTGATGGGAATATTATCAGGCCTGTTCATACAGGGCCCGGGGAATGGGCCTGGCAAGCTTGTGCTGTTTGGACCGCCCGACAGTGTCGTCTAGAATAAATGTCATTTGTTTAGGACGCTTGTCTCTTTCAGCTAATATAGAAAGCAGATGTATTGTTATTGTCGTTAAATGTAATATATCGAAGTGTAAGTAAACCTGGTGTTTGGTACGTCAAATATATTTTAAATTATGAAAGCTATGCGATACCTAACATTTCATAATACATAGTTTACTTTTTGGTAATTTTAACTGTATAGCAGTAAAATTGCGGCCCAGTTTCAACGGTTACCATTATAGTGACCACTATTCAGGTGATGGCTTAGCACCTAAATGCTTGAATTTTCTTCGGCATCACCATGGATTTCTAATTGTTAACTAAATTTGACATTGACATTCGGAGTGGCAACGTCGCCTGCGTTTATAAATTAATATTCAATCATCATTTAAAAGTAAATTGGACCCATAACATTCGGAGTGGCAACGTCGCCTGCGTTTATAAATTAATATTCAATCATCATTTAAAAATAAATTGGACCCATAACATTTCTTTTCTAATAAAAAAACTTACGAAATCAGCCCGTGTTCTGAATGTACATAGTGATAGATTGTGCTTATTTATATTAACATAACGTCTAAAAGTGTATTTAATGAAAAGCATATTTTTGAAAAGTAAATAAAAGTAATATAAATGAAAAATAAAATATTTATCTTCACATAACATAATCCAATGAAAGGACTGATGATGCAGCACAGCTGTTAGCAGTGACGTTGATAAAGCAAAGAGTGTTTACCTCGGTGTTGGATGACATCGTGTCGTCGGAGTGGGAGGAGACGGTGGAGGCCACGCTGCAGCTACTCTTGGCGCAGGCGGCGGACGTGGGAGCGTAGGGCCCCTGGCTCAGCGAGCCCCCTTGACTGAGCGGGGGCCCCTGACTTAGAGGAGGCCCCTGGCTCATGCCCCCCTCTCTCCCGTCCCTCCCCTCCCTCCCGTCTCGGGGCTCCCGCTGTGGAGTTTTTGACGCACTGTCTTGACTCGACCTATTTGATTGTGGACTGGGCCTTGATTTTTCATCTGAAACAAATGCATGATATTAAAAGACGTAGACAAACACATAAATATACTAGATTAATAATATTATTTATATAGATTACTAATATAAAATGTATAAACGACATCCCCCTCCCCACATGAAAATCACGATTCTTTGTCAGTTCACTTATTAGACGATACAACAACCTTACGAACTGCCAGATCACTTTCAACATGACCAACACTACAAGCCGACAACAACTCACCGCGATGACACTCGACTCAATAAGATATGAAACATGAAAAAACAGATCGTGGCAAAGTTTTGAATTTGATATTAAGGCATAATTTTGGGGCGCATAGGGGTGTGGGTGTATATTTTGAGACGTTAATGAACTGACTGAATGAATATATTACGAATTGACTGAATGAACGTATTATGAATTGACGGAATGAATATATTACGAATTGACTGAATGAACGTATTATAAATTGACGGAATGAATATGTTATGAATAATAACTCGTTTAGAGTTTCATACTGAATCAACGTCTATCTAAATAAGATGTCTGCCTTTATTAAACATAATGCGCATTGTGACATAGACAACGCACTTGCACAAATTCACAAGTCATGTAGACAACAATAAATCTATTTACACAGGAAGAATATGCTTTTTTCTGTGTTGACTTTTTACATTAATCATATTTATTTCTTTTTTATAATTAATTGTTTATATGTTATAGAACTACTCTAACATTACTACAACACTTCTCAATTATTTAAAAACAATAAATACGTAATGATGCGAGCGAAACAACTATAATCTAATTTTAAATATTACAAGTTGACATATACAAACTGTATGTTGCCATCCATTGACGCTTTAAATAATTACAATTATTAACTTATTTAATAATCTTTAATTTTATATAAGACGACTTATTCATTTGTCTATTTGCTCTTTGTGTCTCAACACTTTACAGCATTATTACTCTATTTTGTCGTTGAATGGAAGTACGCCATATTTGTTTATCACTTTTTTACCATTCCGAAATTTTAACGTTTGCATACCCTACGTTTTCGCTATTAAAGAACCAATCAGCAGAATGCACGAGTGGTGCAATATTTATGGCGTCCGGCAATAGATCACACAGAGATCTGGAGATTCAGAGTAGCGCGCGAGTAGAATGGACCACAATGGCGCCTCAACATGACTCAGTTATATCAATTTTTTATATTTATCTACAGTGGCGTCGACTACTTAAAGTTGTACTCTGACTCGACTGCGGTAGAAGGATTTTTTTCCAGACCATGTGTAGATGTGTTTCGGGCCGTGTCCCATACTAAAATCGAAACGGTTTGGCGGATAACGTTAAGTGTCATTCGGCGGTGCACATTCGGCTGGGTTAAATTATATTTTATGCTCTGTTTTAATTATAAAAATATCTGTGGTCTATATCACACCAAGTTAGCCTAGTCCTTGTAGTAGTAAAAGTCTATATTTAATATTTTAATTACAGAAATACACGTAATACAAATATAAACATCTATGAGCTAGGCGGGGTTCGAGCCCGCGATCTCTGGCGTAATGTGGACTTAGCGCTACTAGGCCAGCCGGTCGTTAGAAATTTCGTGTCTTACAATTTAATGTTAGTTTTTAATCCTTATTGGAGCATATACGGAGTCGGCGTTCCTTCTACATACACTCCAGACATAGTGAGATGAAGCCCAACACAGTCGGTGGTAAAGCATAATATTCAAGTACTCAACAAGTTACCTCCACACTTGGACGCGACGGAGGTGGGCGTCTGCGGGTTGTTGAAGCCCGGACTCTGCTCCAGCGAGAACCTGCCCGTGCGCTGCTCCGACAGGGACGAGTGCGGCTCGGGAGTGCCCGGCATCATGCTGCAACAAACCCAACGTCACTCCACCACCATCTCTACCGTTGTTCCGCCTGAACATCAATGAGACCAGCCAAAGCTAAACCACGGTCAGGCACACAGGCAGGTTAGACACATTCATATTGCGCTAAACATTTTATTTCAATATAAACGCCGTAGATCATTAAATGTATTTAACAGATTATGTTGTGAAAAAAGAGAGTAACTTGGATTCCACGATGTAATGTCTATAAAATATATCTTTTATTGTAAAATAATTATTTTGATGGTACGCCATGAACTGATTGTTTAACTTGTATGAATAGATAATCTTAGTAATAGATCATGAAAGTAAAGTTTTAAGTGCAACTGAACGAACTTACCCGGCCGGTGACTTTTGATTGGAATTTGACTGTGGCGTTTGGCCCCCGCTGTTGGACGGCGGGCCGTTATCTTTTAAGGACGTGTTCGGTTGTTTTTGTATTGTTAGCTCTTGACCTAGAAATATAATTTGCATACATTTAAAACGAGTCATTCAGTACCGACCCTTGCGTGTATACATTTAGGTAGAAAATCGTTTGAACATAAAGAAGTCGAATTAGCCATAGAATATGAAGGTTTATGTTAGCACATTTTCACCAACCACCACCAGAGTGTAATAAACATAAAACACAAAACCACTATCATCTACATAAAACACAATACAAATACAGAATTAATAGCTAATACTTTTATGTCAAAATAAAACTAACATTTAAATATATATATATTACATACATAATTTAATGTTTCATTCATCAATGATTATGAATATACTGTCGCATAATTTACATTTGAATACAATAAAAGAAAATTTCAAAAAGAAAAGAAGGTAATTCTTTTAAAAAATATAGAAGCGGTATGAACAAGCAATACCCAAAACGCCACGAGCATGAAACGCAAGTCAACGGCAAACCAGAGACGGACATACATTTGTGCGCGTGTGGTAGGATCACTGACACAGGTAAACAGAGACGACACACAACTAAAGAAAAAGACCTGCAGGTTTAGATTTGGTAGTATTTACATACTATTTTAACTGCATTTAATTATTTCTATGGCACGGTATGATCTGAAAGAAATGGCCATCTTACGGATTACCATCTCTCCAAGTTTTATTTAGTTCGACTCGAGACTTGTACCCGGGACTAGTCTACGGAAGCACCTGTACCACGAATTTACATAGACTGTATATATTAGCAAAAAAACTATAGTAGGTTCAGAAAAATCGACAGAAAATGTTGTTTGTATTCAAAGCATAAAAAGGTGGCGCCACGGTTGCAAGAAGATCTTGGCTTAGCCTACAATAAACAATGTATTTCAGTGATGGATGCGATTGCTTCAAATATACAAGCGTGAAGTCGTTCCAAGCGCATGTCAACTCTATCTACGTACTCGTCTGCGTCCTATACGCACAAATGCGTCCCCGGCAGCTATTTACCTTCGAACTGGTTGAGATATGATATTTGTTGCGGCGACGGCACCGGCATCAGACTCGGCTCCTTGTGTTGGCTCTTCTGCTGTTGCGCCGCCAGACATTGGAGCGTTCGCACAAACACACCGTCATCCAATTTCTCTAGTATCTCTGACTTGGCCAACGTTTATGTCGGATTTTGTGTTATTTCGTCACACGTTGGGATTGAAGCGTCAAGCGTATTGCGGGGAAGAGGGGGGAAAACAAAAAATATGCATTACAACTACAGAAAAAAATCAAAATATAAAACCAAACTATGTAAAATTGAAACAAAATGTGGTTGGGAAAATGTCTAACAAAACGTATGCATGCATCCACATCTATGGCTCCTACGTATTTTGTGTGGAGTGTGTACGGTATACGGGAGGGTTTCACTTATTTCTCAATTAGCAATAATTGAGAAAGTTCAATGCACTTGGTAAATGGTTGGTGGGATTTATGGAACTCAACTTTTCAAAACTATTTCATAGCAAGTAGGTACAGTATGAGTAGAGACAAACGTAACGATAGAATACTCTTAATTCATGTAAAATTTGCGTTGTTTGAATGATTGATTATTCGTTGTTATGACGGAAAAATATATGAAAATAGCAAACTGAAAGCAATTGAAGTCATTATTATCCTTACAAGTTAAGTTAGTCAAGACTAAGGGGAACCATTGCGTTCATTTAGTTATCGATATCAACACTTTCACTTTCCACAGTTTGGGTCTAGTGATAACTGTAGGAACCGAATGTCGTAACAAGACATTCGGAGTGGACATTTGTTCGTATGTAAGCATGTGTACATGTGTGAAAAAGTAAGCGTATACGTGTACATGTACGAATGCGCGTATACGTGTGCGCATGTGTTCATGTCCGTTAATATGTGAATGAAGGTGCACGTGTGCGTGTAAGGCAGATGGTGTGTACTAACCTGGCGCGTCCTGCTTAGGTCCGGGCTTGCAGTGCGCAGGGCTGTTGAGGCCGGAACTGGCTCGAGACGCCTCGGCCGACATCGGCATCTGCACCGAGCCATGCGACGGCGACTGGGTGGCTGTGAGTATATACTTAGCATTAGTTATGTTGGCTTACCAGCTACGGTTGCTTTGCATATGAGTATTAAAGGGTAAGCGCTCACCGATAGGTACTGACGCGGAGCGGTGGAGAGGCGAAGCGCCGTAGGGCGGCGGTGGCAGACAGCCGCCACGCTCCGAGCACGGGGACTTTACGGCTGTACCTATGAAATATGATATAATATATTGTGACCTATGGCAAATGAAGCAAACGTGTTTTAAGCCGAAGACTTTTTCAGTCAGTTCTTCACCCAGACTTCAGACCTCGATGAAGTAAAACTCCAGGTCAGCGAGAGGACTTCTTAATTACCACCTTCTGGTCTGGGATGTCTGGTTTCGTAGCTTGTCTTACTTCATTTATAATACTATTTGTATGCAAGCTGACATGCCTCCTAGTATCATAACACTCATAATGTCGTGCAGTTACTTATGAGTTAAGACTTCTCGGACACTATATTTAGTACTCACTCAGATCAGTGTCCATGGGTTTAGAGTCATCGAAGAACTGGTGGTGCAATTTCTGCCAATCGATATCGGTGCCCGCACCAGGGCTCTTGGGGCTGCGTAGGCCAGGCTTGTGCCCCGCGCCCGCTCCGGGGCCTAGCCCGGGACCTAACCCGCCGGGATCGCCGGGGCCCATCTGTGGGTGCATAAAGTACTACTTAGGTAAAGCATTTTTATAAAAAAAAAGGGAGCGTTGCTCTACACAAAACAATTGATATCCTCTTTTAAACACCTTCAACTTAAAATCTTAGCCTCCTGACGTTTCAGCCGCTGAAAATAGATTATAGGGACGCGGAACATTGCCACGTGAATTGCACCGGCGCAAAGTGGTGTTAATTTTGTTGTAATCTGTTAAAGTAGTGGACTAACTTAAAAAATGGACTCAAAATACCAATATGGATCATCTGTGGAATGGAATGTATCCTATAGCTATTAACATTCCATATTATAATCTATATGTATACCAAATTTAAACCAAATTAGTTTAATTTTTTTTTGAGGGACCTACTACTGGTTGGCGGCGCTTGTCCAGCCTTTTGTGTCTTCACAAAGAGATGTACCGGGTTAATTGTTGGCGTACCCTATAGTAACTATTTTTGGGACCGAAATGGGACGGCGCGCGCACGATGTCGTTTAAGTTGCGGTGTCGTGGATAAGGATAATCTGTTCAACAGTTGTCGTGGAACAATACCGAACATATACACAAACTTCCACATTTACAACAACAGATGTTATGAAATAGTAAGCGGGCACTCACATTCCTGCCGCGGCCGTACTCGTCGCACATCGGCCCGTTGAGCGGCAGGCCGTGATGCTCCTGGCCGCAGTCCCCGTGCACCAGGCCGCCCATCATGCTGCTGTCCATCATGATCCCGCCTGCGGTCACCACCATACCACATGTTCATTCACATACAATAATAATTATAATAATGTTGTTATACTCAAAATATAATATAGTAACCATACCACGCCGCAACCGGAAACTATACCGAGCGTACGACAGAAAACTCACAAAACATGACAGCATAAAGATAAGCGACCTTTGGGTAAAAACAATGTATTTTGTGTACAAGCAGCAGAAGTATGTAACGGAGTGATTCCCATTGCTGTCGGCCCAATTCGCTTTAAAAACAATTTATACCATTGCCACATCTACATAACGACTATGCAGATGTCCATGGGCGTAGATAGCCATCGAGAGACTGTCATGTTTACCACCTTAATTTCCTTTAAAGTAGAATTGTCCACCACACTTTCTCACCGTTGGCACTTCTGGCTCCAGGATCGACAGCAGTGACCCCTTGATATGAGCGCAGGGACCCCAAGGGAATGCTAAAAACTTTGGGCAACGAATTTAATCAGAAAAAAAAAGGAGTAAGAAGTGTAAGAGTCTTATGCTAAAAAAATAAAATAAATACCGTTCATAGCATTCAGGTTCGGTCCAGACATCATTCTGGATGCCATGTGTGGCCCACCCATCATGCACGGCTTGTGCACCATGCCGCCCATCGGGTTAGGCATGCGCTGAAAATAATAGGTAAACATGTGATTTATGTCCCATGTATTTATTGTACATTTATATATTTTTAGCAAAGTCAACCCGAGGCGCCTTTACAAAGTGTACAAAGGACATTTTTGAAACGCTGACTGTGCGCATTGTCTTCGTCTCAGTTTCCATTTGACAAATAAAGTGGTGTAACATCGAATCTGTTGGCAAAGGAAATATAATCGGAGTTACTGACTCTGAAACAATTTGATATCTCCGATTAATCAACATGCTCTTGTGTACTTTCTAGGGTCAATTCTTTTCGACAGACATTTTATTTCATGCAATTTATCTAATATATATTTAAATTATAGTAATACAAATTTTTTGTTGTATCATAGTTTTTATCTATTTATTACTTCCATACGTAACTCCTTCTTGCATACTTTTGCCTTTAGCCAGCGCCAATTGATGATCATATCAGTTCGAAACAGTTTTGAGTGAAATGCAAAGGCCATATTTTTCGATGTCATACAATATAAAGATGTGCTGATAGGGAAAATAAAATAAGATTAAACATAATTTATGGCATTATGATTTATTATACGTATGAAGAGGATATAATAGAAATGTATTTCTTACCCCCATGGGACCACCGCAGCCTCTGCCCATATGCATGTCTGTGCACATTCCAGATTTCATGTCTGGTCCGCCGCATGGATTCCGAATGCCCTTCATACCGCAGGGTCCCATCGGGCCCATCGGTCCATTGGGGCCCATCCCTGGCATCATCGGCCCGTTCGGTCCCATCATACCGTTAGGCCCCATCGAACCGTGTCCACCCATTCCTATTCCGGGCCCGCCCATGTTGCCCATAGGGTGCCCTCCGCCCATAGGACCGTTCGGACCCATGGGTCCACCGGGTCCCATCGGTCCCGGGCCCATGGGTCCGGCCATGGTGCAAGCCGGTCCACTGCTCATGTTGCTGGGCATGGGTCCGTGCGCGGATAGGGGCGGATACGGCATGCCGGAGGGCGGGTCGGACGGCTGCGGGTCTGATGGCGCCCCACTCTCTGGGAACAGCAGCTGCTGCATCTTGCGGATGGTGGCGAGCTGTTCCTCGCGATGCGCGCGCTGCTGCGGTGTCAGATTCTCGTCGGGGATCTTCACGCCCGCCGATGACACTGCACCCACACACGAATAATTTAATCGTTGATACCAATATCGTAAGGGGCGTATTGAATTAAAACTCAATGTAAGTAGATTAGGCCTATTTATTCCTATGTACAGGAATGGACGTCATCCGGCTGATACTGTGTATTATTAAATTTGATGTATATTAGTAAATTTGATATTTGAACGTGTGGTGCATGTTATATGCAAGTAGGTATGTTGCATGACATGTATGCAACATACCTATTTGTAATTGTTATTTAACAAACATTCTACTTTTGACCGTTTCAAATTGATTCTTTCAAATCCCTTAAAATAATAGTTTCTGCTGATAAGTGCTCATGAAGATATCGAAGTAAACATATATTACTATAGTAAACATATATTACTATAGTATAAATTTATAAACAAGTAGAGTATCCAGGAGATACAAATACAATTACTATTTTTTTATATTATATAATTTAAATATTGTTATGAGCTTTCTAACCGTTGGAAGAGTGTCGGTACCATCGTGTGTGTGTGAATGCTTGATGTGTGCGTTATCCTGTGCGAGTGTCGTGCGACTGCCGTGCGGATGAACGCGGGTGCGTGTGTGTACGTGCTTGTGTCGTACATGTATGAACACACTATTTACCTTTGGGCCCGGGCGGGCAGGACATATCGTTGTTGTCTGCGGCCTCGGAGCACGGCGGCATTTGATTGGGACCGTTTGACATACCGTTCGACATTACGGAGGGGTTTTTCTGAGAAGAAAAGACATATTGAGTTGGTTTGTTAAAATGGGTAATATTGCTATGGGTAGGAAGTCTTCGCAATATGTTCGTATGAAGAGATAATAGATGTCTGGAGTGTATCGATATATTGCACCCGGTTCTCGCTGTAATTGCAGTAGGTTGTATAATGCGGATGCAGGTAAAGTACAACTTCATTAAAATTATTGCAATTTGAAACTGAATGCAACAATACTTCAAGACATTTTTAAGTCTAATTAGAATACTGTTTTAAATATTAAATTAACTTACGGTGTCCCAGGGTATTTCACCATCAGCACCGAGGCCGTCCATGACACCACAGGACGGGGTGCCCCCTGGAAACCCATCCATCGGACCCATACCGGGACCCATTTGTCCCATCTGACCGGGGCCCCCTTTCATCATCATCATTTGACTCCCGGGCGCCCCCATTCGGTTCGCACCCATCATATTGGGTCCCATATGGCCCATGCCGCCGTGCCCCATCGGTCCCATGTTGGGGCCCATGGGTCCTCCCATCATGTGTCCCATTTGGTTGGGTCCACCCATCATGCTGGGACCGCCGCGCATGCCGCCTCTGTTCTTCGCCATCGCCAGGTTGTTGAGCCATTGTGCTGGGTTCTGTTTGTTGAACTGGCCCATTTTAAGAGGATGTTTCTGTAAATTTGAAATTGACTACTATCATTAAATCCAAAACGGAGTATTTGATATATATTTTATAAGAGGAGGACAGCCAGATGTGTTGTCCTGCTGTTCTTTGGTTCGAAATACGATTTCTACTAAACGGACCATTTCCGAATTTCATATTCATACATGTACGACACGAATTATTGCTGACAAGTACTTTATGAGAGAACGAAATTAACTCTCTCTTCGTTCAGGCAGGGCATTCGGTAAAGGTACAACGAGCCGTGTCTCGGTGTACCACAATAATGGCAAGTCGGTGTAGACTCTTGCTGCATCAACCACACCCGGTCAGCCTAGGCCTGTGCTACGTACCGTAGGTACTTGTGTTACAGCGATAATCACCTCGAGGTACTTCTTGGTGCCGGGCTGCGCGCAGTGGTAAGCGATGATGGAGTGGTGCTGGCCGGAGATGACGGAATCAGCGCCTTTGTTGGCCAGCAGAGTGGAGAACACGAAGATCTGGCTTTGCTGCTGGGAGACACATGTGTTGATTAACAATTCTATATTTTAGAACCAGTTTGCTTGTATTCTTTTTGTTCTTTAGACGATGTGTATTCACTGGGTGCTGTCTGGCGGAAGAAACAGACAGTCAGACGGACGTGTTTATATTATTGTTTATATTATCGTTTAATTTCACACATTGGATGTGCATAATGATCACTTATGCTCGTCTTAGCGGCTAAGTTCAAATTGAGGGTTTGCAACGCGCCCATGTCATGGACAAAGTCATATTAATAGGGTCCCGGTGTTACCCTTTTGGTACAGAACTCAAACATTTCCAAAAACTGTCTGTCTGTATGTGAACGATTTTCTCAAAATCTACTGAACGGATCTTTATGCAGTTTTCACTCATGGATATAGCGATTCCCGGGAATGGCTTTAGCAAGTATGTTAACGTATAATTTATACACGGACAAAGCGGGGGCAGATCGCTAATTTTGTTAATAACTCTTTACATAAAAAAATTCAAAACAAAAAACTTATGAAAACGGCATATATACGTAACCGCGATTACAGTGCCACCAAAGCTCCTTGTAAACATTGTCAAAGGATTCGCTCGTTTCTAACTAAAATAAGAGATTCAAAGCACTCCAGCCGACATGCGGTTGTGCGCCGACCGGCAAGGCGTATGCGACTCGTTACTACTGACGACTACAGCGCGTCAGCAGTGTCGTAGTGTCGTCACACAACACGCCGATCTGTGTCACGTGGTCAGTAATTACGGCCGTCCCCTACGGCACAGAGGTCACCGTTGTGCTATACATTATACTCAGCAGATACAGTGTATGCTGGTATTGTCGGTTTTACTTGCTCTGTATGTAGCAATTATCTGAAGCAAATATTATATAATGTAGCAGTGTGACTAACAACAACCATAACTTTTCCGTTTCTTCTAGTATTACTATAAAGTAATACTAGACGAGAGTCTTTTGATGACTCTCGACGGCCATAGAGTATAGACCATAGACATGTGGAATTTTTATGACGATGCCCTCTTTCCCTAATCCATTCCCCCATAGAACCAGTGACAAAGCACACGAATTGCGACAGAATAGCTGTACCTCACCAAATAGAATAAAGTGTAACATGCGACCTGTTAAAAATGTAGGTCTCTGCACTCTCGAGGGCTGTGTCTAACAGTGGACGGAGAGAGAGGCTCATAACAATATGTTGACCCCGGTCAATATAAAATACTAGTAATATCCGTACCTCCATGCTGCCCGACTGCTTGCTGATCACGTTGGAGGGCAGCGTCTGCGCCTCGCTCGACATGGGCCCCATGGACACGCCCGGCCCCATGGGCCCCGAGCCGCCCATGCGACACGACCCCATGCTCTCCGGGCCGTTGGGGTTGCGGCAGTTGGCGTTACCATCCTAACGAATTATTAATATATTGTCGAAGAGCATTTACTAACATTGTTTTTTCTATAACTGCAAGTCAAATAAATTATCATCTATTTTCTACAAGGCGATATGTATGATAGATGAGTCTTATTTTCCGATTCTTTAACTGTTACCAGATATTATTTTTAATAAACAGGCAAAATATTTTTAATATTAGTAATAAGCAGACACAAAAAATAACTTAAGTACAAAAATAAAAGATAAAAAGAAGATGACGTATCTGTTAACTGTAAATATCTAAACTGTTAAAAATATATATGTAAAAAAGAAACAAGAGAAAATGTTTTAAGACAATGGACCAAATGTTTAGGATACATCATTGTAATTGTCAGTCAAGTTGTGGCATCTGTATCATCTTGTAGCTATTGAAATAAGAATGCCACAGCCATCCCAACAGAAGGCCTACTAGCACCTGACTACCGCGCTTCGTTCATTTGCCGCTTAAGTTCAGCTATATTTTGCTCTCTGCTGGGTAATGGCACGTCTCTTTCACGTCATTGTCTGCGGTCGTGCTCCGCCTATATCCAAGTGTTTTGTATGTACCGTATCATCTATGTACGGTGTCTACCCAGGGTCTCGACGGCGCGTCCACTAATGACGTGGCACAGAAAACAGTAATATAACCAACCTGTAAATTTCCTGTAGTACCGCGGAGACCAGTCTGCGGGTCCAATATGTCGTTCGAGTCGGAGGACAGCCGCTCCGACTTCAGGGAGCCTGGTCCGCCCAGCTCGCATGGAGGGGACTTTGTGGGATCACCTGTAAACCAAATCATCACATATTAATATCATTATTGCATGTAGGATGAGTCGTACGTCAAGCATAGCGACCGGCTCCTTGAGACGCCTGTGTAGATCAAAGGCAGGTGTAAACGACCGGTGGCGTCCGCGGGGTCTTAATGTGTAATGTGTATCCGGTTCATCCGCGAGTCCACATCACATACTCATTGGGATTCGGACCCCACCCAGGAGCACGAGGACAGTGCGCAAGTGTACTTTTTGGTTCGGCAGACGGAATGCATATTGTTAATCGACGATAGTCGGCTTATATTTTAGAGGTACGATGATTACAAAGCTCTTAATCTGCATCAGAAATATCCCCCCCGTCCAAGATGAGAGTATCAGTTTATCGCAAATTTGAATGCTATTACTACTATACTGTAGTGATCGTATCAGCTATGCGGCTGTGAGCGACGTCCACCCACCCGCTTTTGTTCTGCTGCCACGGTAGACTGCACAACTCCACAAACTCACGCAATCCATGTTCAATGTCGGATCACGATATATCGACTTGCACCTGTGCCAGCTGCCTATACGGAAAATGGCAACTTACAATGGGAGTATGGTACTTACGTCGCGAAAGTGTGTATATTTTAGTGAACTCCGTTAGATTAGGATCTGGTAAACTGTTCTAACGTTCACTTACAGAGGTCTCTGTAAACTGTATCGACAAGTTTGAATCTAATAATTACAATAACGTAAAAGAGATTCGTTCATACGTCTCCTCGCGGCCCGCACGCAACACTGAAGACTGCAAGACGGACGTTGTCTAATATTATAAATAGGAAACATTTGTTTGATAGTGTTTGTTTTGCATTGAGTAGGCTCCGAAACTACAGGACCGATTTGACCATAAGAACTACCTCTGATAATCATAGGCTATATAACATTTTATATATGTATAACAACAAAATCAAAGGAGTGATAAAATATGGAAGTAAATCCTTATATAGCAGGTGCAGAAGTTATAGACAGCTAACTGTCCCAACAGACGTTTCTATGTCATAAATTCAATTATTTCATGTGGTAACGTGGTGTCGAGGCCGAAACTAAAATTTATAACTTTTGTAGATCAATTGTCAGTTTTGTCAAATATCCGTGCGAATCCAGGACGTCCGCTAGTACTTCAATACCTACGTTCAAACAATGATATAAAAAATAACGCACACGATATTATAGCAAATGGTTACGATTTCGAGATTTTAAGGGTGTTCTCCTGTGATAATATATAGGGAAAGAAAATATACATAGGGAAGGAAAACCTTAGGGGTCCGTTAACTATCTATAGATAGGGAAGGAAAAACTTGGGCCTCCCGTTCCTGTCTATATTAGGTGCGAGAGTCCGTGTTGGTTAAGAGAGAAGATGAGTGTATTGCTATCTTCGTTTTCTAAATCTCGCATGCGCATTGCGTATAGTAAATTTATTGAAAAAATATAGACAGATTACGTCTTACGTAAGAGAGTAAACCCCATTAGCTTCATTCTTTCGACATAGACGGGCGCGTTTTAGCCTGGCTTCCCTACTCTATCTACATTATCTCTATGTGGATTTCCCATATCAAATGTCGACGCCTCCAATGTCAAAGTTAACACTAAAACTTAATTACCATCGCTATCCATAAGACCGTCAATTTCAGTCTTGATGCCGTCAACGCCGAGGTCCGCGGCGGCGTCCTCTTGGCTATGGGGCTCCATCTTGACCCTGTGGGGCTCGTCGGGCTCCTTCTTCAGTGCCGCAGGAGTGGGTAGTGAGGCAGACGGTGGCCGTGACCCGTGCCCTGGAACCAGGCAACCGACAATTGTAATAGGGTAACAATAAACACGTAGCAAAAAATGTTATAGTGGAGACTCGTACAAGATCGTAACAACAAGTGTTGTAGTGGAGACACGAGCACGTAACAACCCTGAACGTAAACGTACACGTATCATGTGAGCGAAAGGCAACTCCCCGGCCGTGCTGGCCCAAATCAGCTGCAATGCAGCATGGCTCCACTTAATTTTGCTTTCGCGAGGAAATGGTTTTAGGCCCGGTCCTGGGCCTCACGGATATATGCGGTCTAGCCGCGCGTCCCACACTTGTCTCGAATTTACCACCTGGACCGACAAAACAAAACAAAAACAAAGATCTGCGAGAAGACAATATCATTTAATTTTAGGAAGAGGCAGTGCCATGCATGATGCATGACACTACATCCTCCTATGCAATGGAGATTGGCCGGCACGACCGGGGAGGTACCATTCGCTCACATAATACCGCCGTATTTCGTGCGGTTTGAGAATAGCCGGTGGCCCATTGGTGGGGGGGGGGATGAGTTTTCCAACTATTCTATAAAAAAATGCGCAAGAATTTTATTTGAGTGTGTAAAATCATCCTTTAACCATGCAGTTTTAGTCAAACTATTTTGCATTGTTATTTAAAATACATCTGAACCAGATCATATACGGTTGTTATCAACAACCCTTTCAAAATGAACCTTAAATAAAATCTACTCTACGTATGGAATCTCTTATCAACGTATTCTCGTGTTCAAACTCAATCGGACGATATCCCTAAAGAAGGAGACGTAGAATACGAAAGTAAAAAGTATCAAAACCAATATTCGCTCGCTATAAGTACTGTCTTTACAGTGTTCATATTATATCATACAGCAAATTGGATTATTTATTCACAAACTATACAGGAATTTTAATCTAAAATACGGCATGCCTTCACATTGAGGCACATCCACAGAATGCTAGTAATAGATTCTAGCAAGAAATTATCTACATATAAAATCAATGCAGAAACTTACGAGACTCTCGCTCACAAAAAATCGGCGTAACGTGATGGCTGCACTGTCACTTCGTGCAGTTTATGAGCTTACTACGGACAACTCATTAGGGGTTTGGGTTAAAGGAGAGCAACGTAACTGTGTAACCTCTGATTGTCCGCATGTTTATGGGTGTCGGTGGTCACCGAAATGCGCCGGCTGCTCGCCTATTAAAATTTTAAACGGCGGCGAGTTACGAATATATCAATAAAGAAAATTGACCCGCAGTCTTTATGGTCCTTGAAGCCTATGGTTGTGATCGGTGCTAGATAAATTTTGCTAATAATGAAATCATGAGTTCATAATTGTAATCACATTTCGAGAATCTGTGACTTCATCACCGTGGTCCCGCGCACATACTCCTTGGGGTAATTAGATCACTGTTGCTCGCGGCGCTCACTTGTCATAGCGGAATAACAGCGAGATGAGATCTGCATCTGTTTAATGTAGCACTGGCTTATAAACTGATCATTAACGCGCTTTCTCCATTAAACGTGTCGTTTGCTTTAAACATTCCAAATTGATTCAGTATTATTGTGCACTAGTGGAGCCCCGAAGATTCACCCGCGTTTCTATGTATCCCAACTCAAAGGGGAACATTTTTTTTTGCGAAATTGAAAAATTTGACTATTATTTTCACCAAAATCTTTTCACTCTAAATTCGAATAACAAACATACATACAACTTTCCCATTTATGGTGTGAGTCGGATTACTACTGCAACAGAGATGGTCCTAGACTATTCCTTCTTCAGCTTGATCGGCTCCACATATACCACGTAATCCTTAACGTAATTTTGTCTTTTCTGGGACCTAAAACCGTAAAGATAAGGCAATTTCGAAGAGCTGGCAAGGCTCAAATTGCAGGAAGATTTTGGGATGGCATACGAGTTCATTATATTTTCCTATAGTACGCATCTTAATTCAGGGCAATATAAACAACTAAAGTTCTGTATGCCAGCAGACATCACTTTAATTCAACAACAATTCTCATCACAGCATAAAGCTATCGATGCCAATTTCAATTTATTTAATACAGTGGCTTGTTATACTTTTGCCAAGAGCGTGTACGTCGTTCTTGCCTTCATGAGCCCATATGCCATATGACAATATTGTTTGAAGACGGCAGTTTTACCAATTTTTACACCACGTCGGAAGCCCCATACCAACGATACGGCAGGTACGGCATAACGAGGCCGTTGACGCTCAGTTTTCAGCCTTAACACAAAGACATGTTTTAGTTTCGCGAAAATAGGGTACAGATTATTAAATCATTATTTTCTCATTATATATGTACGGATCGTGATTTGTGGCGCTCCCTTCTCTCTTACCACATTAGGGTATTGGCGTGAAGGTGTGTTGTTGCTGTTCTTATTCCCTAGCATCGAGTAACAAGTGACTGCATCACCGTGAATTATCAGGACTGTCAGGCAAATGCTGGTAAACTTCCTCGAGAAAGAGAGCCTCTTAATGAATTCTTATTTTAAGAACACGCCCCATAGGAAGTGGACATGGCAGAGCCTGGATACTGTGACAAGGAACGAGATTGACTTTATTATGACGGACCGAAAGCATATATTTAGGAATGTCTCCGTGGTTTAAAACTGGAAGTGATCACCAACTGGTTAGAGGCTCACTGAATATAGGCTTTCGACGCGTGCGTGTCCGATTTGTACAGCCGACACTCCGACCTAACTTCCGACTAACGAGTTGGAACTTGACAGAACCTACCGTGGTTCCGATTAATTACATGACGGACGTGGGTGAAGGATATTGTAGAAGTATACGAGCAGGAAAGCTGAACTCTCGGATGAGACGCTTGGACTTGTGAGGGAACGCAGAGCACACGAAGACTTACGTCTGCGGATGTCAAGCATCTTTCATAGCGAATCCGCAAATTAATACGCCGAGACCTTCCAGCATGCAGCTCAAATACGCAACGGTTTACCGAAGCGATTGAGCAGAATACGCGAATTTTGATATAATTACTAATCTTGGCCATGTTTACTAGCTGTTCTCAAGAATCTTTACGAATCGTCTCACTACAAAGCTTGTCGATTTCCAGCCACCGGAGCAGGCTGGGTTTCGCAGACGATTTAACAACATAAACTACGTTTCACCATAAGGCAAGTCGTACAAAAGGCACATGAGTACAATCAGCAGCTGTGTCTTGCCTTTCTAGACTATGTGAAAACTATTGACTCCGCCGAAAACCTGGACTGTTCTGGAAGTTTTACAGCGATGTCAGGTCGATTGGCGATACGTCAAAGTACTGACAGCATTGTATGACGCTGCTCTTATGTCCGTTCTGATTCCAGGAGGTCAAACAAGGCGAATACAATTGCATCGAGGAGTGCGACAGGGGGATGATATTTCCCCGAAACTGTTCACTAACGCTTTGGAGGACGTCTTTAAGACTTTAAACTGGGCAGAATGCGGGATAAATATTAACGGCGATATAACGTACCTAACGATAATATAACGTACCTCTCACATCTTTGTGTCGAAGACGATATCGTTGCGTTGGCCGAATCGTTGGAGAACTTGCAGGAAATGTTGCACAGCTAAATGTTATCACACACACACACACACAGGTAAATGAATCATCTCCACGTGTTGGCCTTAGGATGAACTTGGACAAGACAAAGGTCATGTTAAACGAACACGTTCTCCCTAGGCCGGTCAACGTCGATTCTCGTAGACGAATACGTGTACCTCGGAAAACTAATGCAATTCGGTAAATATAACTTCGCAAAGGAAGCCGATAGAAGTATTCAGTTGAGTTGGGCATCATCACGGAAGCTTCGCCACATTCTCACGTCGCCTATACCGCAGAGCTTGAAGACGAAAGTCTTCAACCAATGCGTTCTCCCCATGATGACCTACGGGGCCGAAACATGACCTCTTAATTTAGGACTGGTCCGCAAGTTTGCGGTAGCTCAACGGGCTATTGAACATGCTATGTTGGGTGTTTCTCTGTCCGACAGAATTCGTAACGAAGTCATAAGGCAGAGAACTAAAATATCCGGTATCACACGACGAAAAGGCTCGCTGAAGTGGAAATGGGCTTGTCACACACTCAGAAGAACAGATGGAGTGGAGGCCGCGTTTAGGTAAACGAAGTGTTGGTCGACCGTGCACCAGGTGGGAAGACGAAGCCGGTCCGGGGTGGATGCGAGTAGCAGGAGATCGGTTGCCTTCGCGTTCATTGAGAGAGGCCTATGTTCAGCAGTGGACCGATAAGGGCTGATAATGATGATATATTATTTTGTCTTATAACTATAAATTCGCTGTAATAACACTAATGTAGCTATAAAAATACAGGAGCTCACGAAGTGTGTCACAAATGAGCTAAGATAATCGTGGGAATGGTGTTTACAATTAAGACAAATACTAGGCGATTCGGCTAAGATATTCCGAATGTCCTTACGTGAGTAACGGAGGTCGTCGTTAGTCTTATTCTAAATACATTTAATAATTATTATGCAACCGTGCAGCAGTATTATAAAGAACGGAATTAAATAATAATGAAATAAAAACATTGAACATATTGTTTCGCTGCAAACGCGACGGTGAGATTGTTTAGAGTTCTCGTTCGAAGTTTTATATAGACCCTCATAATAAATGTAAAACTTGTTTACGCAAGCTTGACTTGGAGCGTAAGCTGCGTGAACGTGTGACGAAAACAATGTCTACTGAAGTTGAGAGGGAGGTACAAGTTAGTGAGGAAAGAAGAGAGAGATACAAAGAAGAAAATTAAGTATTGGATGACAACGCTCCATCAGAACCATAGCCCTAGGACGCGGTTTTGAGCATCGATAGTCACCAATTTGTTGTCATTGTCAAATTCCGAAAAAAATGATAATCTGTTGGCGAAAGGTCCGGGGGGTACGGGAATGCCTCAGACTTTTCAATTGAAGCTCTAAGTGTCGTGATGCAGTACTGACGTGGTGCGTTTGACCAGCCTAGGTTGTTTAGCCGCTAGCTTTTCCATCGTGGTTTGCAATTGCTGACAATAGACATCAGCCGTTGCAGTGTGGCCAAATTTGAGAAAACTGTAATGAACAATAGCGGCACTAGAGCACCAAACGCTTACAAATAAATTTTTTGCTAACCGCAAATTTTCACTTAGAGCAGGATGTGGCTGGCTGGCCAGGATCCAACCATTGGGCCGAGCGCTTCGATTATCGTAAACAATCCATTTTTCATCACAGGTAATAGATTCGGTTTAAAATACCTTCATTATTGTGCCGGTTTAGTAATGTAACGCAGCAGTCAACGCGCGTTTGCCGGTTTACTACAGTCAATTCGTGAGGTATCCACATTTCAAGCTTCTTAATCTTCCCAATTTGCTTCATGTGAATTAAAACAGTTTTATCACTAACATCGCAGCCTGCAGCTAGCTCAAACTTAGTTTGCGATAGATCCGCTTCTCTCCGTTGTTCCGTCCGGCTTGTTCTGCAGGTCGAAATTCTCAGAACGAAAACGTTGGAACCAAGAACGAACTCTGTTTCCTTTTGCAACACGACCGCCACACACATCATTCACCCTTCGAGTCGTTTCCGCAGCACTAGTGCCTGGTGGAACTAGTACTACTAAATAATGCGATATTTTAAGTTTTCAATTTTGTAAAATGTGACGCAAACAGAAAAAAACACAAGAAAAGAAACAAATGAGTGACGGTCATCGAAGCACAAATGCTTGAGTAAATAGCTGTATAAATTTGAATTTGGAAATCCCTACCAAACTTTCCATGACCTGAAAACCTGGGCGGGATCCGAAGAATAAGAATATTTACCGACCCTGGCGCATGAAGCATGCACGACTTGCCCGAGCTACGTGACCACTGCGCAAGCCGGTCGTGAAATGATGTAGTAGATTATCACCCCTCTGTTGCTGCCTAGGTCTGTCAAAAACGTGTTAAGTTTTCAGTAGTGCCAAAGTTGAATGGTTCACCTTAAGAATGGTTCTCAAACAGTGGCCGCTAACAATGAGAGAAATATTGGTGTTGACATGGCAAAAACATTTTTTGCCATGTCAACACCAATATTTTTATTATATAGGGGACTAGGACCTAGCTAGGCCACCTATATGCGTTTTATTCATATACAAATTATCGAACTTACTATCATTATCAAAATATAACAACATACCCCATAGTCTTATATCATTACAGTAAACTGTTATATCACAAAGTAGGTACCAAAATGTTCGCAACTTTCATATCAAAATGTATTCACAGCAAACTTTATACAACCCTTTCTCCGTCGAATAAATTTACAGTTCGCGTCTCGGACTTCCCCAAACGCCTCATATTGATTATGTTATTTCCTCAACTCTTGATAACTTTTATTTCCCATGTTGCACACAAGAACTCTAGCCGTCGCGTCAGTCTAATCATTAGGAACGAGGTTAACATGACTTATCCAACTTGTGTGGTGCTCCAGTGAGGCGGCTGTCACATGTACGCTAGCTTTGTCTGAGTGCAGACTTGTTTTAATATGTTATAGAGGACAAACGAGAAGTCGGGGCCATTCGATGACTACGAATGTCCATAAAGTTCCGTATAATTGTTATATGGATGCGTTCTGCTCCTTTCTTCCAGTGGATTTTAACGAGTGCTAACAAAATCCACGAAAGGCAACAACGAAGCTTTCACTCGACGGCGGTATCACTTGAGCGGGAGGTATAACTCTTACAACGACTGCACTCGCTAAAGTGTTGATTGGTCTAACTAAGCCAGAAGACTATTTTCTGTCTTTCGAGCAGTAACCCGGTGTGAGTTTCAGGATAGCAGAGGGACGGATCTCTTTCGCCTCAACAGTGGAACGGTAGGCGTTGAGCAGTAATGAATATGCTGATGTAACTAGAGGGCAGATGTGTTATGTTGTTCTCGTGGATTATCCGCGTCGATGTACAGAACACAGTCAATTATCATAATACACACTTCATATTTTATAATGATATCGATGATGTGTATCATACACATCATCGATATCATATATAACATATCATTCAAAACATCAGAAGAATATGTACGAGTATGTTTGAACTTTGAATACTCTAACCTCAGAAAGTAGGATCAACTAGCCCGATTCCTTCGGTGTTAGATATCCAGAAGTCTCGTGGTGGTATATAACACGAAACCTTCCTCAGCATATCGGAATAGTATAAGCTTTATGGCTATATACCACCCACTCTAAGATAAATATGCGCTAAGTATGCGGGATAATCGAGTGACGCCATAGAACGCAGCTAGTATTAGATACATATTTTCTTATAGGGACCTACCAGGATCGAACAAACATACAAAGTTACAAACCTAGCGAAATAAAATACCTAACAACTCCCTGTCCTTTATTTCCGGTGAATTCGCTCGCATTCTACGTGTTCTTGTAATGTGTACCGCTGTTCAGCCAAATTGGGAGGAAAACCAATCAAGTTTGAAATGGTTTTGAGTACGCATAGCGTTAAAGTAGAAGTAATAAAATGTACAAGCTTTACTTAGATACGGAAGTCTCACAGATACTTAGCGGTTTATGCAGCGTCGGACTTGCGTCACGGTCGTGGCCCCGTAAGAGGTACGTACAAACAATAGCTCTCATATTTTATTTTTTTATAGAGTACGTATGAGTTTTTTCGACTACCGACGCCCATGAACATGTACATAATGACCCCAATGGGCCACCGGCTACTCATAAAACCGCACGAAACGCGAACGCACTGAAGATTCACCTTACGGCGGTATTATGTGAGCGAGAGGTACCTCACCGGCCGTGCCGGCCCGATTTCGTTGCATCATATTAAAAAAAATAATGAAAACATTTTTTTATAATAAATATGTAAATAATATTATATACTCTATACCTAACTACATCATAAGTCCGTATGAAACTGACACTAGTCTTGAGTTTCCCTGATTGGGCGCTCAATCCCAGTCGTCGACCTGAACTGGCTACTAAAGATCGTTGTCCCATTTAACTGTTGGCCATCACCAAAGACGGTTTTTTAAACATTCTAGAAATTGTTTTGGCCATAGTCCATCCACTCCCGGCATATTTCCTAATAATTATTTACGCTATTTACGCCACTTTAGTTCTACGATGAATATGTATGTGGGCAGGGGTCTGCCCGACACATTTTAAATAATCCTTTTCAAGTCCCCTATTTTAGTCTTGTATGAATGTACAATTTCAAATAAAGTTGCAGCTGAACACTAAAATAGCTTTGTTTTATTTATGTATTCATTCTAAGGTGCACTAGGAAATACTGAACAACAACAATTTGACAGTAGCAATTACTTACATTAGTAAGTTTCATCTTTCTGCTACACCTACTTCTATACTTAACCAACAAATTCCCTAGTATTTTTAGTAGGAAGGTGTTTCCACATCTTAAAGAAGTAACTAATTCGTAGCAAAATCTCCCTAATCTATTCGCAAGGGGTGGTTCTGGCCTTTCATTATTGTATTAGTCTTTTCACGTGATACGGTTTAGTCGCACAAATATTCTAAATTTAGAAAATTTTATATCCGAAATTTTTATGATGCACTCTATAGGTATCGGTCCTTACAAATAATCCACTTATCTACAAATTTGTCCTGAATGCAAAAAAAAAAAGCTTAGGCGAGAAATTTGTCGAAGCATTAGGTAATTAATCTAACTTTTGTTACACTAAATCCTCAAATGCCCTCTTGTCTGTATGTGATCGATTTTCTAAAAAAAATTACTCAACGGATTTTTATGCGGTTTTCACCAATGGATGAACCGACTCATGAGGAAGGTGTTAGTCCCGCCATGCACGGGCGTAGCCGTGGCGGATCGCTAATTAAACACACAGTAGTCAACAATTTTGATTTTGAGTTGCCGGAGACCCGTTGGGGGGGGGGGAGGTGAAAAGAAGGACTACGCATCGGCATAATTAGACTGATGTTCATGGGCGTCAGTAGTCGTTGAAAGACTTAAAAACTACAACTATTAGATAAAACAATTGACCATGATAACCCACCATATCTAGTATATACAGTATCTCGCCTGCTCACGTTACGGGCTAGCTTGCGAGGCAGCTTGCCCACGCTTTTCCTCATCGCGTAAAAAGCCAAGCCCTGCATGCAACACTTATGTTACCGCACATATCCACATTTTAAACACAATTTAGCAAAAAGTCACACAACAAACCGAAGCGAGACGCACAAACGGAACCCAACGCGACCATTTAACTTATGACGAACGAAATGGTAGCGTAGCCGGGTGTCAAAAAAAACGGGATACAAAGAAAGGATACAAAAACAAAGTAGCACAGGTTGGTGGGGATACAAAGGGTAGGGGCTCCCAAAATATTCACCATTTTGGAAAGTCGAATAGAGATGTAATGCATAAAAATTAAACGTGCAATACCCAGCTAAGAAGAAAACTAAATTAAGCGTTTGGACAAGTCAACCGCTGATACTACGGCGATGAGGTCGGAAGCCGGATGATTCATTTGCATGACATTAGCATGATTAAGATTAAGGAAACCAGATTCAAAATGCAATTTGGAAAAATATTGATGTAGATCCGAGCGCGGACTATAGTCATGTCTCCCGTATTGATTTGCTTCCCCGCCAATTACAGTGAATAAAACGAACAACGTTGTAATTAGTATAAACTAACGCAGATTTTTTTTATGTCAAACGTTATCTATACTGATATTATAAAGCTGAAGAATTTGTTTGTTTGTGAACATAACTTGTACAAACAATCGAGAGAATCTCAATGAGTTATCATTTATTACTTATCGAGGAAGGTTATATTAGGCGCTAATGGTAAGCTATTTTAAAGAATGAGGTTCTGTTTCAGGCATTAATTATATTAGTTGTTACAGGTGCATAATATGATATAGACAGGGAAAAACTGAATACAATTTCCATTAAAAAAATGGCATTAAAATAACAAACAAAACCCATGGTTGTAACTAGCCTATTTCACCTGTGTTGAAAACGAGGAATGCGGTAGAACCAAATTAATACAAACAATCTCAAGTATATTAATTTATTCATTAATACCACTACTTCGGAATAATAGAACCAACCTCCTGAGGTAATATAGATTAGAGAGAGAGAGAGAGAGAGAGAGAGAGAGAGAGATGTACGCTTTAAGTAGAGATGGAAGTTATATATCAAGATGGGCTCATGATCTCCTCAGCATACTCCCTAAACCTGAAGACAGAAAAGTCTTCGCTTTGAGTTGAAAAAAAAAGAACGGTTGAAGCGGCAGCAACAGCGCCGCCAACCAGTAATAGACGCATTCGACAAAAAAGACTTCTCTACATACCTGACCAAACTGCTTTGTCAAGACACAAGACCATGCCGCGAAGGAGAAACAATTGATGGTTTTCTCAATAATTTTTAAATTAGATTAGTTAATTTGTGTGCACACCAAACAGCTCTACATCAGTTGAGTATAAATTTTGACACTGGTATTATGGATTGTTTACTACTATTCTCCGTCATATTATCGCATCGATAAAGCTCGCCATGCAAATGAAAAGGCGAGCAAAAGCCAGCAATATATAAATTGATAAACGGTATTAACACTTCCGAGGCGTTTAAAGAAGTGTGCCTTATCGCAAAATCAAAGCCTGTCGGCAAGTTTTTACGTATAATCCACAAGATAATATCGTTTTAAATTCGGTGTAAGCGGCGGGTCTGAGTACGTCGTGTTTTTTGTCCGCGCTACGGTTCTGTAAACATGGAATATAATTCATGCACTAGAGTGTGCATTTAATTAACACAATCTAAATACGAACCTAACTAGAGAAGCCTTATTTTAATAAAATGTTTACGATTCATAAACGCACCTCGCGTTATGGCCGCCGCCTGCGACTGGGGATCTACAATTTTATAGGCTTTCGTAAATGTTTGGAGCCGGTTTTATTAAATCGTAAAGTACAGTGAAGGAATTCAGTTTTTTCTACACCATTTTAGATAATGATTCGAGACCTAGTTTGTGCATGAGACCGTATTATAATTTTGATTGCTATTTATTATATGTAGTGGGTACACAAATATAAAATGTATCGTAAGTAATTTTTACGATACATTTTATCATTTGTTTATACGAACAAAATCTAACGAATGAATCCAAAGATATAAGCCTTCTTCTGGTACAGTCGGATAATAAAGGGAACTAAGATCAAAAAAAAAATCTAAAGAATAAGTACCAATCACAAACTGCTGTTTAGTTGTGCATTATAGCTAACGTTGATGTCGAATTTAAAGTAAGTTGTAATTAAGTCATGGCGTTAAATCTTCTCTACTAACATTCTGAACTCCTAAACCTACTAATGTCGACAACGGCTGTAAGAACACACAGTAGTGTACAACTAGTAAAAGTTTATTTGTTGGAATAAGCGCCATTTTGTCTACTTGCCGGTGTGCAAAACAGATGTGCTGTAGGTTATTGCACGTCGTATATCGAGGATGGCCTATTGTGGTGTTTTTTCATCACAAACGGTAATTGTATAGGCCCACGGCTGGCATTTCTACGAATGTCGTAAACCGATGAAAGGACAATTCAGGTAATGGATAGGCACAATGGGTTGAACGGCCGGCCGGCGGAGGAGATGGTGCAATATATTAACATTCATAATGGTAACATATTTGACAATTGTTATTTTAAGGTTTTTGAAGTTAAACTGCATTATGTACTTGGAAAGTAAACTGGCGAAAGCGTGACGAGATCGTTACAAAAAAGGAGGCCAACGGAAGGTGAGATGGAGATATAAGTTTGTAAAATTAGAAAAAGAGGGATATATAGTCTTCCGTTTTGTATTGTAGGGACAAGAGGGAAAGGTCCAAGGATGAAATAAAGTCAAGTTTTACTTCAGTCGTGTCTATAGCACACTCATATTTTATAAACATATTTTTGTATCAAACTAAGTATATTTTTGATAGTCTAGGACGGCCGGTGGTAATGTCCTGCTTTTTGTTGACTACGGACGCCCATAGACATCCACATATTTGTCATTCATACGTTTTCCCTCCTCCCGTCCAACTCAAACCCGTAGGAAACCCCAACAGGACATCAGTCTCTTTTCGGCGGTATCTTGTAAGCGAGAGGTGCCTCCCTGGAAATGCCGGAGCAATTCGGCCGCAATTCAGCCTAGCGCTCACTTATATGTCGATTTATTAAATGAACTCAACAGAGCCAATACCTATATAGATATAGAATAATCTATACCCAATATACAGCAGTACATACAATATGCTAATGTTTTTATGTAAAACAGGCCAGTAATGTCGAACACACGTCAGCAATCACCCAGCCACTGGCCGACGACCGTCAGAGCTGTACAAATTCTACGTCCAATTTGAATTTAACTACTGTTCGTTGCGGTTGCAATCTGTTGTAGTTCCAAGGGTACGCGAATATCTCTCGACATTATATTTGCTAAGGCTGTGGCGTTGCAGTGAACACGACCAACACACAGGCACAGTACAGCCGAGAAGTCGCGGCTGGAGCGAAATATCCACTAAAATGCTCCTGATCTTTCAGCAAGAGGACACACGGTCCGTTTTCTATCTGTTCTGATATTATAAAGCGGAAACTTCTGATTGTTTGTTTGCATTGAATAACCTTGAAATTACTGGGCC
>JAFELO010000301.1:1018272-1055953 GCA_017140195.1 Eumaeus atala
CGGTGTCGTTGGACATCGCGAACGCTTTCAATAGCCTCCCGCACAGCGCGATACGGGAGGCACTGAAATTCTTCAGGGTGCCTCCCTATCTCGTGAGGCTGTTGGAGGCGTATCTCTCCGATCGCAGAGTGGCTCTCGAGAACCGGTCGGAGTCCGTGGAGTGGCGGCGAGTCGGACGCTGTAACATCATAACATGTAACATGTAAGCCGAGTAATGGCTGTAACATCAATAGGATCGGCGACAGGCAGCACCACAAAACTTGACGAATTGAAGCTACCGGAGCAGGCTGGGTTTCGCAGAGTATTTTGCACCATGGACCACATTTTCACCATAAGGCAAGTTGTACAAAAGACATGAGTACAATCAGCGATTGTGCCTTGCTTTTGTAGACTATGACAAAGCTTTGAGTTTGTAAAAGCCTGGGCTGTTCTGGAAGCTTTGCAGCGATGTCAAGTCGATTGGCGATACGACGTATTGGGCATGGGATGAACTTGGACAAGACAAAGGTCATGTTCAACGAACACGTTTCCCTAGGTCGATGGTGCTATTCTGAAGTGATATTACTCCGAGAAGGAAGCCGATAGAAGGATTCAGTTTGGTTGAGCAGCATTACGGAAGCTTCGTCATATTCACACGTCGCCTATACCGCAGAGCTTGAAGACGAAAGTCTTCAACCAATGCGTTTTCCCGGTGATGACCTACGTTCCTTGAAGTGGCAATGGGCTGGTCACACACTCAGAAGAACAGATGACAGATGGGCCAGTAGGGTTCGGGAGAAGAGGTCTCGTTTAGGAAAACAAATTGTTGGTCGACCGGTCACCAGGTATGAAGATGATCTCCGTGCAGTAGCTGGTCCGGGATGGATGCGAGTAGCAGGAGATCGATCGTCTTGGCGTTCATTGCGAGAGGCCTGTTTCCAGCAGTGGACCAATAAGGGCTGATAATGATGATGATGAAGAAAATTACAAAGTAATAAAATATACATTAGTTATATTATTAATCAGTTCAATACGACTGCATTTGCGGATGACAATAAGCATGGGTAGTCACCCAATGGCTCCGACTGCTCGTCTATAATCAAATCTATCTATCCTTCCTTTCCTTGTTGACGCTGAGAAACGCATCTACACGATTTCACTGGCCCGGGGTGGGTTCCAGTGGTGTGTGGGGCTCACGGCACATTATAGTGCCGAATACCCACAAGAACCACCGCGAGTGCCATCGGTACCGTCTTTGCTGAGGTGCCCCAGAACAACAAACCTATCTATTGTAATGTCAATGTCACAAATGTGCATGCAGATAGCATTGACCAATAATAGTTGTTACGAGGATATAAAACATTTCCGTCACGCTCACTATTGAAGTCACTTTTTCTAACATAAACAGGAAACTCAATCTCTCTAGCGAAGGACGATAGGGTAAACGAGTTTTATCCATTTACTTACAAACTCCGAGCTCTGAGAACATTCGTTTCCATATCTACTAAGATTACAGCTACATTTGGGGGGGGGGCATCACCCTCCATGAAGGCATGAAGGGCATCTACATATGCGAATGTTAATGGGCATCAGTCACGCAATGGCTCCAATTGCTCATTTGTCTTCGTATGCTATACAAAAAAATATTCCACAGAATGAACTATGAGGAAAGCGAGCCAATGTACAGTTCTCCTAGAGTAGGAACGCCAACTTGATTAGAGCTAAGAACGACTTTAGATCGCTGCTCACATATGCTACCTGTGTACTCGGGGGCGGCGCGGTGTTACGTTTTCTTTTCTAATACCTCTCCAGATAATTCTGAACAAAGTAACCAGTGTTCTATATCCTAACATTGCCAAGCCCATAAAGCTGTTGCCCGCGACTTCATCGGCTTGGATTACATACAAAACGACCCGCAGATGCTAGTATTTAGGCTACACCTATATGTTATTCTGGTACACAACGTATAACATTGTCAAGTTTCACCGTTACGTCACAAAATATCCATATATCCGTCCATACTTGCGCGCATTAACAATGCTAGTTCAGATATTGTAAGGTGACAGAGTTAGATGTCACATAGAGTAACATTGTCCTGTCACAATTTCCATGGTATTCCATTTTGTTGCCATGGTACTGTCAAACACTACTCTGAAAAATTAAAGACTTTTTTTTTAATATTCCCGTATCGTTTTTCAAACATAATTTGTCCCTGCCACAGACAATGCAAAAATAAAATTATAATCAAACTCGGTACAGTCGTTCTATGGAAACATTGTAGTTATAAGTTTTGCGACTATAATTACTTAAACTTTTCCACTGCATTGAAAAAGTCTTACTTTTACAATATACTGGCAGTGTTTTATCTTATATTTTCTTCACTCCTTTATTACACTTTCGAAGCTTTCAAGCCTGTGTTCATCTCAGCTAATGTAGAATTCTAATAGCAAAATAAAATTTTCAATTCGGTCCAGGAGTTTCAGAGTCTATTTAATGCAAACAAACAAACCAACATTTTTGTTTCGTTCTTTACGATATTCATAGCATCTATACTATTATTAGTTAAGTACAAATCGATGGGATTCGATACCAAGAGACTACACTGCTAGCTAACGTCATCGTGTTGTATTCACCCCTTGTACATTACTATACAAACCGCACCCTCTAAAGTGAGCGTTTTTTAAGCTTGCCTCTTTCATTCCAAGGTTGATCGCAGTACAGTATCAAATAACCTACAATTTTCTGAGCTGAGAGCGTACTCACACTATCATGATCGCTGTAAAAGTTAACTGTAGGCGCCAGAGTGTGAACACATTTTCTTTCTCTCTTTCTCCCATAGCAATTAGTTTCGTGTAACTAAAGAAGTTTTACTTCGGTCGTGTGGTCTGAAGCACACTCGTATTTTTAAGTAATTTTCTTTATTAATGATTGTTTTGTGGCTGTATTTAGGTACTCTGTCACTGAACTGATCCGAAAAAAACAGGTACATGTGGTGAGATTGCTCTGAAATATTAAATATTTCAGCCGCAAGCCTTGCTCAATGAATGACACAACCGATTCCTGGCTGGAAGCCAAAACACAAGGATCGTTCACTCCACGTTGGCATTCATTTGAGAGTTATTCGCTATAATAATCCCTAAGTCGTATCTGTGAAATGCACCTGCACATTATCTAAGGAAGTGGATACTTGGCATAATATTTTCACGAAAATCATAGTAGTCATGTATATACGAAAGTGATTCATGCTATGCGAAACGTTGCGAAAAACTAGTCCGTTATTCCTCCTAAGCATGACATACGACTTTCTTCAGCAGGAACAAAATGTTCACTCCCTGCCTACCATGCGAAAGCCGGGAAGGTGCCTCGGGCTCAGTACGAGCATCTGCTACTAGCGAATTTTTATTTATTTAAGTGCTCTATGCCGAAGGATGACTACTGGGAGTCGTACGTGTGTATTCTGTCATGATGTGGAGATTGTGGATTGAACCGTATAGTCCGCACCCGAGCACCTCGGACGTAGTGTGGTGTACCTGCACCGCGGCTGTGGTGTTGTATCTGTTTGCATTTGTCGTGAAATAGCGATTAAAAACTGCGCAATCCTTCGGTCACCGTAGTGGGGTGTCCCGTATCGTTGAGCAAAAGAACAGACAGCCTGGCGACCAAAAATATACGTGTACCATGAATCTAAGAAACTTGTTTATTAAGAACCTAACATATAAAATTATCTTAGGTAAATTTTCAAAGATTGAAAAACCGGCAAACACCGAAGCGGATCGCCGACCCAGTCTGTGGATTCTGACAACAGTGTTAGTCAATTAAAATTTAATATAGGTAACACTATAGTTGTGCATTACAATCCTCACTACAAGTAAATCTCGCTACTAAGCAAAATTTCTTTAGCATAAATTATTTGGGGTTACCCACGACAAAGACGCGACAACTGTAAAAGTATAATTTTATTGATAACTGCTCTATGCTGACGGAAGTGTCCAGTGCAGCTTCGTCGGTTCCTATAGGAGACGTCGGTCGACGCACTGTGGAATATTGAGGTGTGTTTCGGCCTACAAATCTATAACTTTTTTATTTGTAGCGATTAAGCTGAGAAATTTTGCACAAATAAGTAGTAGTGTATAAGGTTTCAAATGTATTTTCATTATCATCATCATTATCAGCCCTTATCGGTCCACTGCTGTGACATAGGCCTCTTTCAATGAATGCCGAAACGACCGAACTCCTGCTAGTCGCATCCATTGTAGCAATTATGTTTTGCTACTTAAATATTTTATAAAAAAGTATATCTGTCATCTTTGAATGTAAGGCTTAATGTTCTCTGTCTTGAAGAAATGTCACTCTTTTTCCTTTTGGCGATGTTGAAGTCGGGTATATTTGGGATGGCTGACGCTATCTGCTATCACCAAATGATAATTAATTAGTTTTTTTATTTTCCGCCGGGAACCTACATATTCGTGTCACAATGCACGAATTAATATTTCATATAAGAGGGTGAGTTCATGATTTCTTGCCGACGCCATGTTTGATTGTTGTTTTGATCGAAAATTCTATTTAATTGTAACAGAGTTTATATCTTGCCTGACTTTAGCTCACGAAGCCAAAGGAATGTTAATCTTATTGGTTGTTTGTTCCTTTTCACAGCTCTACTCCTTTTTTCTTTGACCAATATACATTTATTCAAAGACCATCCTTGAATAAATATATATAAAGTATAACTAACCCTAATAGTCCCTTTACCCCCAAGTGTTAACTCCTTTATATATTTAAAATTGTCACACCATCCCGGACTGGCTACTGTACGGAGATCGTCTTCCCACCTGGTGAACGCTTCCCACGGTCACACTAAATGTATTTTAGCATATAATTCTAATATACTGTATTAAAAGTCAAAGTCAATTTACAAAATGATGTAAAAATAATTTTATTTCTGTACGAGCTATTAAAACTATCAATATAAGATACCATTTTTTTTTAATCTTTTGTAATCTTTAGTACGGGATTCTTGTGCGTCTTCTGAAAGTCCACTAATAGGAAGCACCGCGAACTGCTCTATGACACTTTCGCCATGTATCGAAATTTGTATTGATGATGGCATATAATACCATTAATAATTACTCATATAAATTTTGGCAGTTTCCTTAGCGTACCTGCCAAAATTTACAGCACTTCTGTAATTACATAAATTCATTTAATAAAATTCAACAGAGCAGCTTGACTTGTAGAAAAATCTTCTGGCTGTATTACCGTCATTAGCTTTACCAGAACCTTGTCGTGGTTGGTTGATAATAAATCCTAGTTCGTCACGAAATCGTTTTTGTACCTGGACTTTTCTTCTCTTGTTTTGATTTTTTTTGGATTTGTTTGGATTACAATCACAAGTCTCGATGAACTTGAAATATACCTTTTTTGGCTGCATTTTTGTTTAGATTTTTTTTTCATGTAAATAAAACGAATAAATCTTTTAACTGCGATAAATTTCAGAAATGTATAAAACACATACTAAACTGTTATATTTTTATTTTTCTACATAATCAGCATTTAGACCGTTGAAAAAAATGATTCTTCCTTGAGTCAAAATATACATCTACTGCTGTTTTGACCTCGATTGTGGAATATCTTTGACCTCCCAAGTGCTTTTTTTAGGTTACAGAATAGAAAGAAGTGTGACGGTGCCAGATCAGGTGAATAAGGCGGATCCCCACCATGGTTCAAGCCTTGTCGAGGCGGTGGGGCTCAGTAGCCTGGGGTGATCCGAGACACCTTGGGCGAAGCCAATTGGACCGAGGAGGAGGCGGCTCTTAGTACCCCTCCTGTAAGAAAAAAGGACTAAAGAGCAGGAGGAGGATGGGAATCTCGCCCCATTGCACCGTCCCAAAGTCGGTGGGGTTGTCCTGTGGTGTGGGAGAACCCTATCTGTGGAGGTGGTGTCGATCCCTTCGAGGGCTGACTTGCGTCGAGGTGCCCTGATGATTTGTTGTTCCGGGGCACCTAACCAAAGGAGGCTCTGGTTGGCACTCGCGGCGGTCTATGTGGGTATTCGGCACTATATCATGTGTCGCGAGCCCCACTCACTACTGGACCCCACCCAGGGCCAGTGAAGGCGAGTAAATGCGTTTCCCCGCATCAACAAAAAAAAAGGTGAATAAGGCGGATGGGGTAGTAGTTCAAAGCCACAATTGTGGATTTCAGCCATTGATTGCACAGACGTGTGACACGGGCGCTCTCTCGATGAAAAGGACTTTTCTTCGGAGCATTCCTGGACGCTTTTCATTTGTTTCCTCTCGTAAACGACGTAGTAAGACACAGTAGTAATCAGTTTATATGTATGGCCCCTTTCAAGATAATCAATAATAATCACACCCTTGGAGTCCCAGAATACTGAAACCAGTACCTTATTGGCCGACAAAATCATCATGTTTATTTGGGGCGTGGTGAACCAGAACCATCACACAATCGTAGTAGTGGCTTCTCCACTGTTACTATTGTTTATTTTGTTTCTGGCGTACGTTAATGAACCCATGCTTCGTCCATTGTAACAACATATCATCTGCATCGGTTTCAAATAAATGCAACCAGTCACGTGAAATAGTCAATTGCGTCCTTTTTTGTTCAACTGAAATCAGTCGCGTAATCCACCTCGCAGACACTCTATGGAAACCCAATTCGTTAACTATGATGTTTTGAGTTCGTTGGTTCTCTCTCTAATTATAAAATGAGGTCTCCTGTAATTAAATCAAGTACTTTTTAATGTTTTCGTCAGTAGTGGACGTCGAAGACCTTCCAGAGCGGGGTTCATCTTTCACACTCTCTCTACCACGCTTAAATTCCGCAACCCGTTTTTCGACGGATGAATAAGACAGAGCAGAATCTTCAAAAGGAATGATCATATCATCATGGCTAGCTTTTGGTGATAGCCCCTTCTTATGGAGGTACTTAATGACGGCACGCTGCTCGATTTGTTTCATTTGCAGAAACTATGTCCGATTGCTTTGTTAAAAAAAAATCACAATTAATTATGGCACAACTTCACACAATTAACTAGTCTAAACTGTATAATAAAGTGGGTAGATTTGATTTTTAGAACTGAATCAATTTATGTTAGGTCGAGTACTTTTCCATCCACCTAGTATCTATTCGTATAAAGTTTTACATCAAAATCACTTTGAAAGTGATGAAGTAAACAGACTTTGAATTGTAGGAACAATAAGTATGCGCGACAATAAAATTATTTTAGCTAGTATAATATATCCATTTACGATACTTTATTTTGAAGCTTAAAGTATAAATAAGTAATAAGAAATTATATGTTAAGTAATAAATATATAATATTAAGTAATAAGAAGCTAAAAGCATTGTTGTTCTACCATTTTCCAAAGTGCGACGGTCCAGGTGAGATCCTGTTCGATAGACGTGTGGGGCAGGAGGATCTTTACCGCAGATGGGAAAGAAAGCCTCCCGATACAATTATCGGGAGGCCTTCTTTCCCATCTGCGGTAAACCTAATCTCAATAGATTAGGTAGACTAAGTATTACTACGTTGGCCATGGGGACCAGGTTTCCTCGCTCTCCCTCACCGCAGCTCACGGCGGTAGCTAAACTTGGCCTTGCTCTGTCGTCCCCCTTTCTACCACGGGCGGGTGGTGCTAAGCGGTGGAAAACCACAACACCAGATGGCTTGTAGTGCCGGTCTTGATCCTCTCCATGAGCCAAACGTTCGCGTCAAGGTCGAGGCCACTTTAGTCACCGCGCGTGAGCTGCCCCTGATGTCAGAGTCAGTGGTGGAGGGACCTCTCGAATCCTCTAACCATGATAATAATAGATAAATTAGCTGTTACTACTATCGCTTTCATATCGGGATGCATGCCTCCCATCTGCGGGAGAGGGAGGGGGAGAGAGAGAGAGAGAGACGGGTCGGGCCCTCTTTCGATGTTAAATCTAGTCTCCTCGCCAGGCGAGCACTCATACCAATCGGAAGAAGCTGTATTGGACTACTCTACGCTACCACAGCAAAGGTCAGGTCCAGAAAAAAAGGGTCTGTAGGTGCAATACCACATGTAATGTCTAGGCATTGTTACACTTATAATTTTTAACTTCACTTTCACGACTTACGAACGAAGCACACAAATAAGTTTCGGCATCGGCCACAATCAGACAAAATCTTATCTTAGGTTAAGTATTGATGTCTTAAGATTACGCAGGTGTCACTCATTACAATAAAACAACACCTAAAATTTGAAACCTTACAGCGATATCAGATCGATTGGCGATACGTCGAAGTACTGACAGCATTGTATGACGCTGCTTTTATGTCCGTTCTGATTCTGGGATGTCAAACAAGGCCAATCATGACGAAAGTCTTCAACCAATGCGTGAACTACGGGGCCGAAACGTGGCCTCTTAATTTAGTACTGGTCTGCAAGTTTGCGGTAGCTCAACGGGCTATTGAACATGCTATGTTGTGTGTTTTTCTGTCCGACAGAATTCGTAACGAGGTCATCGGCCGTCGGTCGAGCGTTCACCAGGTGGGAGGACGATCCCCACCATGGTTCGAGCGTTGTCGTGGCGGCGGGGTTCAGTAGCCTGGGGTGATCCGATGCACCTTGGGCGAAGCCAATTGGACCGAGGAGGTGGCCGCTCGTAGTACCCCTCCTGTAGGAAGAAGGGACTAAAGCGCAGGAGTAGGAGCCGCTCTTTATACCCCTCTTATAAGAGAATGAGACAAAGGAGAGAAAAGGTGGCGTCGCTTTTGCGTATGGGGCAGGGGCGAGGATGGGAACCTTGCCCCATTGCACTGTCCCAAAGTCTGAGGGGTTGTCCTGTAGTGCTTGGCAAACCCATCTGTGGAGGTGGAGACCTTAGGGGGCTGACTAGCCGACGAGGTGCCCTGATAATTGTTGTTCCGGGGCACCTCGCCGAAGACGGACGTGATGGTACTCGCGGTGGTTTTTGTGGGTATTCGGCACTATGAAATGCCGTTAGCCCCACACACCACTGGACCTCACCCAGGGCCGGTGAAGGCGCGTAAATGCGTTTCCCCGCGTCAACACAAAAAAAAGTGGGAAGATGATCTCCGTGCAGTAGCCAGTCTGGGATAGATGCGAGTAGCAAGGTATTGGTCGTCTTGGCGTTCATTGATATGTCCAGTAGTGGACCGATAAAGGCTGATAATGGTGATGATGATTAAATAATTTTTGCGTTAATGGAAATAAGTAAATGTGTATCTAATTATAAATCTTCGGGTAAATTTAACAGCATTGACACCAAGACATCTGTCATCTCAGTCCACCCGTGCTCACGGTTGCTGTAAAACTTCTAAGTGTAAAATATTGGACTTCTTAAATAACTAAATATACCGAGAAAAATTCCGTTACAAGTCTTAGGCCACTTGTTTAGCTGCAGCCTGGGGCGGATTGCTAGCGCGTTCTATATTTGTGAATAAAGTTGGAAAACGGTGTGATGAATATTAAATTTTACTTTTAATTTTATGATTGCTCTAATTCAGTACACGCCGTGCGGTAACGCCTAGCATTGGAGGCAAGTGTTATAACAATTATACTACGAATTTTTCTGCATGAAAGAGTCATTGAATAACCGTTCTACGCTAATAAAAATATTCGCATTCTGGTAATAGCCGAAAACGTGTTGTGTTGCGGTACCATCCACTGCTGCCACACGCTGTGTGGTGGGCCTCGTGTGCTGTAATTCCACTGAAGACAGTATATCGCACTGTCACATCGACAACAACTTGCTCTGCATCTTCTACTGCATCCACAAGGGGGAGTCTTACGAGGAGCTGTTGTTGTCCGAGTTGGATTAACACCAGCAGCGGAATCCCACTCTCGGACATCACTGCAGAACTCTATGTTCTACCGTCACCACCTTGATGTCCCAAAGTCTGTGCTTTTCAAGCGTAATTTCTTACCGCGTACAACATTGATGTGGAACCAGCTGCCACCGTTGGTATTTCCGAAACCGATACGATATGGGGTTCTTCAAGAAAAGAGCTTACTCCCATCTTAAAGGACGGCAACGCGCCTGCATAACCTTGGGTCATGCGGATGTCTATGGGCGGCGGTAATTACCTACCACGCTCGTTTGCCCCGGATCCTATATAAAAAAAACTTGCCCGTGTTCATCTAAATTAGTTCTGATCTCTATTTGCCATGATTTTGATGGCAATTGCCATCCTTGGTATTTACCATAGACACGGCTCGGGAACTTTAAGAAAAGAACAATTTTAACCTCTGATAAAACCCACTATGCACATGCAAGGTCTCCTTTGTCGCGGATATATCTATGAGTGACCAAGCGCTGTAACGTCCCAAAGAACATCAGGTGTCGACTGACATTTACGACCTGATAGTAAAAAAATAATACATGAAATACTCTGCCGAAGTTAAGATTAAAATATGCTAATATAATACACAGTATAGGTAAACTTTTAGAATTTGACAAAAAAGTAAAAACGAGCATTCGGACAGATCGGTAACAGTTGCACTAAGCTAAGAAGCCAAGACATTAAGGTTTATTTTCCCTTCGTTATACTTCATGTCTTACTTTATTCTGTACTGCTACTAGCCTTCGCCGTCGGTTTCACCCGCATAGAATATATCTTAACAATATTATTCTTTTTCGGGATGAAAAATATTTTTTATGTTGTTCCACATTGTAACATATGCCAAACTTCACCTAAGTCCGTTCTGTAGCTTTTGCGTGAAAGAATAGCAAATATTTCACATTCACATTATTATATTATTGTTACTGAATTCCGTATAAAATTACATTTTTGATGGTATCATTGAAGGCGTAAAGCTTTTTATCTGTTTACATCCTTACAACATAAAAAAGAAAATGTGAAACGTAGTTATTAAAGAAACAAATGCAATGACAAAATGTTAAGTTTCAGATACAAAAAGAAACCTGCAGGCATCGAAAGTTAATAAAAATAAAAATAAAGAAAGCAACGCTCTAGGAAATTAAAACTTTAATTTCCTAGAGCGTTGCTTCCGAGGTGATACCGACAAATCAAACAACAGTCTACTGAACTGTCAAATGTACAATAAACAGAGGTATACACACCTGGTTCAGCAGGGTCATTGGGCTCGTCCTTGAGGCGGGCGCCTCCGCCTTTCTCCTTCTCTTTGATCATTCCCCTGCGTGCCTTCGCCAACTTGGCTGCACATGAAAACAAACAGCTTTTGTATCACATTTGATAACATGTGGCAATTTGGTAAAAACAGAAACCGAATCTCGACTATCAGAAGACTTTTAACATTTGTTTTAGCGTATATAAAAATAGGTGGCTCCTGCAGGCCAGTCCTACACACTACAAAAATGCTGTTTTTTTTAACAGAACTGGGAACGCGATTTCATTTCTTGACTTTTCGCTTAAATTGAACATTCTCAAAATCCTATGCAATTTTTTTTTAAAGATAATTTTTTTTTGTCCATTTTAAAGGCATTCAGTTTTCACCGCATCACAAGTTTGGAGGTCCAGGAATGTAGCTATTTCAAGTACTCTCATACAATATTTATGTGTACGTCTGTGTCTGAGTGTGTGTGTGAATGTATGTGTCTGTTGTGTGTGTGTGCATGTGTGTGAATGTGTGTGTGCGCATGTGTTTGTACGTAACTTTAAAATTTTGTATGACTTGGCTATACCAATTGAAATTTCATATGCAGTTTGTTGCTATTAAATAGTTTTTAGTAATTCAGTGTAACAGACATTTAGTTCAAAAATTATCTGATTCAAATAAAATCTTGTTTTCGAAATGTGACTGTCGCTATTTTTTCAAATCTTCGAAATTGATTTGAAATAATTTCTAAATGGTAGTCGAGTTGCGAAGACAGGGTTTTTAGGCTTCGGTAGTCAAATGACCAAAAACGGAACCCTGCAAGGATTTCGTTGTCCATATGTTAGAGCGCGTTTCAAAACCATGCGTACCCTACTGTATTTTTGAAATACACCTCGTGTTCTATGAACCGTTACAAGAGGATGTAGATAGTATTTTGAATAAAAAATTACTAATATTTTCGAGAGGGCGTAGCTGTATCTGATGTATAGGATCGGTATTATTGATTGATATGAAAGTTTTAGTTTGTGTTAAAATTTGTGTCCAATGGTAAAAATCGTGTCGCCCCCACCTTCTAATGTCCGCCTGACTACCAGTTTCCGGGTGACGTCCATATGTTTGTATGGGTGTAAACACAGCGTCAGCCGGAAACTGGTCAGAATAGAAGGGGATTAGGGAATTCAAAATGTGGCAAAGTGTATGGATAATCATTTTGGCTAATATAGTTCTTTCATATGAAAAGAAGCAGTCGCACGTCGTCGCGTCGTCTTTTACACGTCTATGACACGGACAAACGCGCGCACAGAAGCTATGCAGAGCCATTGTACTATTTTCCTCCGATTCTTCGATAGGCCGAATCCCATGAACAGCACGAAACTCTCACAAGCCACACTTTTCAGCTATGAAGTGAGCGAGATTACCAACCAGGTCGTACTGTTCAAATCTGCTTCATTGCAGTAATGGTACTTCTTACGGACACGGCAATATACGGAAAACATGAGTCCCATGTAACCATCAACTAATAATACTACACATACATATATCAAGCTTTATTACTACTTCGCAGTACTAGCGCAAACAATTAGACTTCATTGTATTATCTTGAATATATCATGTAAAAATAATTTCAAATGTTATTAATTTATGCACAAGGTCAGTTTATATTCAAAATGTTTAAAGTATAATAAAACAAAACCTTGCATTCACCGCTCGCGGTACATCCATCCACACTTTTTTTTAAACAAATGTATACACTTCAAATGTAATAATAGACTTGCGTTTACTTTTTGTTATTGATAAGATTTACCATCAATGACCGGTAGTGTTTATTTCACAAGGAGGTTAAGATGTTGTGCTACTCGTTAACTCCATACCTTGATGGGCCACTGGACCCTCACAAACTGCAAACACCTTTTACTTTACTCCAGTATTACGTGAGTCAAAAGTACTTCCACAGCAATGGCGTATGTTACACTTGACACTGATGAGAAATGTTACACATTACAATAAAAATACTGTAACTGTAGCAGTAATGGCTACTGACTTCCGGTGGCCGACCAACGTGTGTACACACAGTTCAAGAAAGTTAAAAATAACGCACAGACATTTGAAGCATATAAATTTGTTAATTACACTAAAAATTATATATGGAGTTTATCCGAAATCAAAACAGGGCACGAGCTACAAGGCACAGTTTGGACCACTGAAGAGTACTAGTTAATGATGTTCAGTGGTTCAAAATTCACCACCTCTCTTCCTCTCCCTGACCTCTGCCCATACCAAAAAAGACCTATCAGGAGACTAAAAAAGCCGGACTAATGTGCTATTATAGACAACACCTTACACCAGTGTTACGTGAGTGAGTCGTCTCTCTGCTCATGCCAGCCAACTTGAACTGTAGTAAGGTGTATATACTTTATCCGCAGTCTACACAACACACCGGGTGTGAAAAGTTTAAGTTAGTGCAAAATATTCCATTGTCTCCTTTTATAATCTGATGGAAGATTTGATGAAATCTTTGATGGAAAATTAATAATATTAAATTCAACTTTCGGCTGACTAAGTAATTGGGGATGTGAGTGAGCACCATACTGATAAGCAGTGTGCTGACAGTTGGACGACAGAAAAGTGAAAGCTACTCAGCTTTGAACCATAAAACATTTTTTAACCAAATGATACTAAATCCCTGTAATGTAAGCACATGTAACTATGTACATTGTCATACTGATTCATACTGAGAGAATATAACATACGAGTACCCAGTTTTATAAGCACATCAGGTGAGAATTGAACCCAGGCTACTCATTTGTTTGCCTTTTAAACAATATTAGTACATTCAAGCTATATGTTATAATAGTAAAAATTTTAATAGTAATATTAATAATAGTAATAGTATAGATGAAATTCAGGTAAAATAATTTATGTAAAATACTCTAATATGTCAAATCTGGAGTCTACCCTGTTTGTCTAAAAAAACTGGTACTATACCAATTCTTTTTCTGAACTTGTTGGAAAAAAACTGGTACAATTAAAGCTTAAATTTGTTATGATTAAACAAAAACATTCAGTATACTATCTGCATAGTCTTGTTAGTGTACGTGACAAATTAGGCTTTACAATAATTAGCATGAATTTGGAAGACACCAGTGGATATACTGCACCAACACATCTACATGCACATTTTAAGTTTATCATGATAATACTGAAGTAGTAATTATTGGTCTAAAAGAAACTTGTTCTTGTTTTATCTCTATTTGCCATCTGCTACTGCTGATTTTTTAATACACATATACTTTAAATACATTTTATTATAATACACATTTATTATAGTTTTCAAAAAGTTTACTTTAATTGGAAGTGTTGGTGTCACATCATTCCATTATTTAAAATTTACTAATATTAATTAAATTGACATGCAGTACTCCTCGAAGGAGGTCCTTGTCAATGGTAGCTATATTTGTTGTTAAGCTTAAATTGCTCGAAATTTTTAACTATGTAGAACTTCATTTCAGTTTATTATTCACCTGATAAGTCCTACTTTACATGTAAATATGCTCTTTATCACTTCAGATTTTAGTATTCATGTGTGGCTTTTAAAGTGACTAGGACTACAAAAAGTTTTATTTTCTTATTCTTATTACTTCAACGGCCAACCTAGTCTTTTCCCATATTTTTTTATATACAAATCTGGGTTTCCTCGTCATATTTTCTTTCACCATAAGAACTCAGAAAACATACATAAGTTAGATAAGGTCTATTCTACATGGGGTTTAAATCTGGTCACCAGAATGATGGTCTGAAGCACTAACCACTACCCCTACTTATTGCTAAAACTGCGTATAAAATTAAATTCAACAATATTAAATTTTACAATGTCAAGGTGATCAGGTTAAGCATAACATCTCATAACAGTGTTGTAACGATTCAGTTGAATGATCTTAGTCACATTTAGTAAATAAAGAAAAAGACACCCTCAACCACTTCCACTGATACTGTGTAGTGCTTTAATTGCTTTTCTAGTAATCTTTAAAAACTATTTTACTGTAACAATTTTTTATGGTTCCTTATAGGGTTACTTTGTAGTCCGTCTGTCCATGCCTCTGTCAAGAAATCCTCCTGGTGGCCAATTCATATAAGGGAGAACATCGTACACAGAAGAAGAAACAATACAAACACATATTAGTAGCTCTATTCAGACAAAATGAAGATGTACATCAGCAAATTTAAGTTTATTCAATTTTGCATTGTAAAGACTAAAATAATAGCATTTATGAATAAGTGAAAAACTAAATCAGCTTATTACAGTCCACTGTTGAGCTTAGGCCTCCGCAATAGAGCATTTAGGTACATATAAACAGGCATATTATTTAGACATCAAAAGTGTTATTTATATTATATACATAAATTTATGTGCCCACATATAATTTTAATAAATTAAATCAGCAAATAATTACATCCAACTTATATCACTATTAAATCAATATCAAAATATCATTAAAATAATAATAGTGCTGTGGATAACAATCAGACATTAATGGGTATACCATACAAATAGTAATTTCATAGTAGAAGGATATTCATAATTAACAAGCCTGTCTAAACCCCATAACAATGGCCTTATTGTCACTCCACCGTTGGGCAGATGCATCTCACAACTGTGGTGACCCAGATCAATGTGTGACATTTGTTTCTCTAATCCAAGTTATTCCAAATAAACAAGATCAAATAAATGATTAAGCAGTGCTTTATTATGAGAACATATAAGGTGTTATTCTTAAATATACATATTATATGTTTATACAGATACATTATTTGATATTTAAACTTTTAATAAGAATATTGTTGTTGTGTTGTTGAATGTCCTTCCAAACACACAACAATAACTTTAACATTGATAGAACTGTGAGTTCTATGGTAACAAACATGTCTAGGGTTTGATTATTAGTATTAATAACAACACCTCTACGCGGCAATTTAGTAATGGCGAATTAGTATTCTTAAAGTAGGTAAATAATTGACCTATGATGTTAAATCTATATTTATGTAAATTTTGAATTAATCAATTTCTACAGGGATTGAAAAAAATTGTAGAATTATATTAATCTAAAAAAAGACTTTTTATGATAATTACTTACGTCCATACGTAAACAGCACTATCAATTAAAATTGTATACATACAAAACAATATACGGGTCTTTCGTCACGGGCTCAATAATTGGCACATGTCCCACAAATTCACGAAACGGCACTTCATTACAAGAATGTCATTATGCTGCAGTAAATGATCAAGATATTGTTATAAATAGAGATCATAATAAAAGAACCTTGACGGCCGCGAAGACGCCTGCGGCGTCCGAAGTTTGTGTACTGCAGCCGGCTGCTATTAAACTCCAATCACATCCCGAAATTTAATTAAAATAATAATCAAGCACACAACGCCATAATAATTCCAGGTTTAATTTTCATACATAAACAATGAGATAGATCGGGTGTAGACGGGCGCGAAGCACACTCAACGCACGTTTATTATGGCCGATTTATTGCTACGGGTACGCCGTTTGATCAAGAAAACACCTCCCGGGAAAGCGTCTACCGATAATTTATATCATTCGTGTGATCTAACTAAGGTATAACGATGGGTATGCAACGAGAAACAAAAAAATTGGGATCGCTGACATTTTTGTTTATGGTACATCGTCGAGACGAGATCCAGAATCCACAAATAGCGAATAAACCTACATGATTACCGCCTTGTGACGGATTCACTTGCACTTATAACACAAAACACTGTAATTTTTCACATTTATGTAAAATTCATCGTTTAAATGTACTCATAAGATTAATTTCTTTCTATCAGCTTTTAATACAAATCACCACGCACACACAACACAGTATACATAATATATGTACACCAATACACATGGGATGGAATGGATACTTCTCACTCACAAATTTCCTTTTCTACACAAAAACAACAAAAGTGCGAGAGGTAAGATCTTTGACCGAAAACCTGTACTAGCATTCTGACTTTGCTCACTTGAATCGATAGCAGATACTAAATTAAATATTCATGGAATAAATAAATCTTGTATCTATAAAAACCTTGTATATCTTTTAATAACACATTAAATTATTTTATTTTATTAATATTATGTATTATATATATATCTGATAAATATAATGTACTTAGAGTTACTTTAGTATTTTAAATCTCTTTTATAAATAAACTTTATTTTGATGATTTTATTTTCAAAGTAATCCTATGTAGTACTACCAAATTAAAATTTTAATTTTTATGTAAGACAAAATATATTTTTAAGAACTACTTCTATCATAGTACTAATAATTTATTTAGAAATAGTTTTTTTATACACATATATTTATTTTGTTAATTAAATACATTTAAGTTTATTTGTTTTTATAAGATATAGTTAATTATAAAACAAAAATATTTTAATTAAAAAAATATAAATCAATTATCTTAAAACTCAAATTTTAGGTTTATAATCTTGCATTATTTAGTCAATGTATCTGATCGATAAACAGTTTAAACTTCGTGTTGCTAAATTCACTTTTTATTAGAATCAAAGATGATGAAATCACTAAATACATAGTAAATACACTTTTTATACACTTATGGCAATGGCAAGATTTTTTATTGCATTAATCACAAAATAATATTATAGCTTTTTTTAGTAAATGGTATTAATTCAAAAAACATGCTTTCTGGCTTCTGCACCTCACCTGACGATCAAACGTATAGCGTTGCTACGTACCCTATATTAGGTAATTTTTATGAGGATAGAAATAGCTCTCCTATGTGCATTTTCTTTTCAGAAGTTAAAAAATTTAAACCATAAAAAGTTTAAGGTGATAGTAGCGCCCCGGTGTTTTAAAAACAATGCACAATTTATTAGATTATATACGTACTTATTTTAATAAGGTATGTTCATTATATTTTGGAATTAACTGATAACATAAAGATATTATTTTATTTAATGTTGACCAAAAACGGGCCTTAGTTTATTTATAAAACAGGTAATAACTTACTAATGACTATTAATTATTCCATATTCTTGAAGAGCAAAAGAGAGTACCTAGTATGATCTTGATTGAAATTACGAAAAAAAAAACATCACATAAAAGACGATACATTATAATACAGTTTACTATATGACAAAAACTCCAATAAATATTGTTTAAAAAAAAATATTCAGTTCATATTTTATTTTCAGTATGTTATTAATTCATAAATTAGTAATTGAAAACGAAGCCAAAAGATTAAGTATTAATGTGAAATGTTTTAACATTTCCGGGCTCAGTAACCATACGAATTAATTGGTGTATTCTTTATCAAGTTCCTAAACATACAAAAACAAAAATGACACATGCGCCATGGATCTATTTCATTAAAAAGTTAATTTACTCTATGATCTCGGTTCACTTTTACGGTGAAGGGAGGAGGGACGGCGATAAAAATCGCTTCGTTGTCGTACTTACAAATTAGTTTGTGATTTACGATTATATTTCAATCCTATGAATTAAATAACTCTACTATAAGAACTGCAAGTGCATTGGAGTTGATAACATTCCTTGTGTTTAAACAGTGGTTAGATTCGGACCGCTCCCAGCGGAATACGTACGTCAATCAAGTATTTTTCATGCCGTTTGTACTACTTGCGTATAGTAGGGGCCGTGTGATAGTAAAAGCTGTTGGAAAGTGCATTCATACGGGAAATTGTCGCGGTAAAAACTAATCTCACGTTCCATTTAGTTTTGAACACTTAGGCAAGTGCTAAAGTGTAAAGACTTCAATTGTGTTTGTAGCCATTTTCGGTGAGTATTCAACTCATTTGTTATTACGATCAGAGTTGATGTTGGTATGTGATTGATTAAAATAATGACTTTGGGTTGATTAACATTTGTCTGTAATAAATCATATTAAGGTATTTTCCACTAATGTAATATGTGATAATTAATAAATTTACATATACCAAACAATGATTAATGGAGCACACTAAGATAGTCACTGAGAAAATTAATATGACAATACTTATTACTCCTTTCTTACACATTTTTATTTAAAGAAAGAAAAACAGTATTCACAAAATTCAAAAAGTTCTCTCACAAAAGTGCAATATAAGAACATATATTTTGTATGTAATGAAAGGTCTAGTAAATAGCAAACATCTCCACTTCAACATTTCCTGGTTTGAACCTACAAACACGAGTTCAGTGGTGTTGTCTGTCAATCAGTATTCCATTATGTAGATGTTTACAATTATGTATGTGGAGGAAGTAACTATGTATGGATTTTGACTGATCTCACTTGTGTTGTCTCTGCTTATCTTGTTCAGATATTGTGTTGTCACTGTACAATATCTCGTCATTCTAAAAATACATACCATATAAAGTACATTTTGTCAAGATAAATAGATTGAGTCAGATTAATAAAATGAATCGGACAATACAAAAGAGTATTGTCATTTCCCTATTTACTGTGTATATCTGAATTAAAAGTCAAGTTGGTAGAGCATTGCATAAAAAAATTTCTATGTCATGCCTGTCAGGAGAAGAAACTCCAGACTAGTACTTTAATTTTGTTATTCTTATAGTGTTAGAGTGTAATTCTCACTTCCAACATTAGCAGAACTAAAATTTTTTTACAGTTATACTTAAATCAATCAGTAATGCAAATATTTTAAAGTTTCGGATTTGTTAAGGTCCTAAATTGATTTGCCTTAATTGAAAGATTCCAGGAATTTGGGGAGCTAGAAGGGGCTAATCTAAAGTGATTTTATGTGCTTTTGGCTGCTAGAGATGCACCAATTAAAGGAAAACATTTTTATGTTATTAAGAAAGAAAACATTTTTAATTTTAACAACAAGCAGGAACTCTCAACAATATTTTGCGAGAGGGAACTCAGGAGGGTAATTTTTTATTGGTATAATGCAATTTTAGTCTCTGGAGATGCCCCAGTTTTTTTCTATCATTTTTCATACAATTTTGATTGGCACACATATGACATATAAAAAATAGTGTAAGAGCGAGAGATAGATACACTGCGGTTTGTTTGAACAGCCAGGTTAGAGTTAGGCTAAGTAGAGTTTCCCAAAACTTGCTAGCTCGCTCTTTTGTTGAAATTATACAAAGACAGACGCGGGTAGCATCCAGTGGTACGTGGTGCTCGTGGCACATTAAAGACAAATAATCAGGGCACATTGACGGCTCGTCAGCCCCATAAGGGCCAGGTGCCACCTCCACAGATGGGGTTTAATGGTGTGAATATGTTTCAAAATTTTACTTATAAATAATATAGAGCATATTAAAAAACAAAAATAAAAAAATCGCCGCATCTCTGGCTGCTTCAATCTTCAAGAAAAAAAGAATAGATTGGTAGTATAGCCGAATACCTTCAGTAAATGATATTGAAAAATTTTGCTATTACTTGTCTATTTAACCAGTAGTTTCTATGATTAGTGTTTTCAACCAAACAAACTCTTCAGCTTTATAATATTAGTTTACATTGGCAACAATCATCATCATGCACACAGTCATAACTAAATACTACAAATGTAAATAAATTTATGATTGAATGAATGATTGAGATATTATTTATACATAGTGCAACATCAAAGTTACTACTATGCAGAAATTTCTTTCAAACAACTATAAGCAGTGCGTAGATGAAAAACAATCATAGATTTTCTCTTATATGTTTTTAATTGAGAATGCAATCTTTAATAATTTTTACTCAAATATGTCAATAATAATAGAATTTGTATTTCAAATAGGTATACATATTTTGTTATGAGATCACAATTCAAATACCATATCAGTGTTTTGTTTTATTACAGGATTCACTAAGCTATTACTGTCACACATATTTTTGTAAGTAGATTGTTTGACGCATGGATGATGCATCAAAACATCAATTGTCCTGTACAAAAATTGACAATCCTGGCAGCTAACAGTGATTTTACGACTTTAACAACATTATAACAACGTGGTCGTAAGCAACATTAAAGAAAAATCATTTCAGATGATCTATGTGTTCATACATAAGTTATGGATATAGAAGATATGAAAATGACCTTATGGTGGATGGCAGTAAGATGCCGTGACTTGTCAATGATTGACTGTTTACATCTCTGATGGGCCACTGGAAACTCACAAACTGCACAAAATGAGATAGCATACCTGTATTGAGTGAGTGTGAGGTACCTCACCAGCCATGTCAGCCAAATTCTGATACAATGATGAACCTGTTCTGCACCATTTATGTTAGAACCTTTTAAGTATGTGCTAGTAATATTACCAGTGATGACAGAAATTTGTTGCCACCACACTTTGTAATTAACTAGCAACTACATTAGAAATTAGTCCCATTCTGTAACGAGTGTATATACAGTTCACAACTCGTATAATTATCAATTGAAATTAATAATTATTAAAAACATTGTTAGACTTTAAATCAATTTTGGGTCACAATTATATACAATAATATACAACAGTATATACACATGTGGCAGTGGTATTGTCCTGTGACCTGTATGATGAATTAAACAATGCAGCATTGCTGTTTGAATTCCTCTTGTGGTATTCATATAATTATGATTTATTCCATTTAGTTGTAGATCTAAAGATTCATTTTGTGGGTCAGCGCCAATGTAATGGTGACAATTATTTAAGTAACAAACTATCTGTCCTCTGCGGCTGACCATCTTAAAATCTATCTGAAAGGGACAATAAATTTTTCGGGATATTTAGTTTGTATGTTATTCGAGATTGCAATTTAGGTTTGTGCAAACTTTCACTGAAATTCATACATCCATACTCAAACTTTCGCATTTATAATATTAGTAGTGTTAAGTATATTCAAGTTGTAGTGCTTCTGTAACATGTACTATTATAATTTATACAATGGAACAAAATGTGAGTATCTGTAATAATTGATTAATTATACGAGGCGACATTCGTGTTTATAAGTTGGATTCCAATCACTAAATTATTGTAATAATTTCCAAGCTAAAGAAACTATAATATATTAGTAGAGAAATTTATCTACACTACTGGAAACGGAAAATTTGTAGAAGTCAATAATAACTAAAAACTAGGCTTGGGGTCGTAAGAGGGACCGACGAGGGGGGGGGGCGCAGATGGGAGAGATGCATCCCGATATGAGGGTGTTTGTAACAGCTAACTTATCTATTATTACAATAAAACACAGCAACCATGGTCATGGGACCACCCGTGACCATGGTTGCTGTAAAGCTTCTGAAACGTCGGGCTACATAAATAATTTAATAAACCGCGATAATATCCGTAAAAGTAGTTTTATTGTAATGACCAACATTTGCGTAAACTTAAGACATTAACTATTATTATACCAGAGGGACCGACGGGTCCCGTCTCCCCCGACTCTGACGTCGGCCGCCGGCGTGAAGTTAAATATGCTGTCTCGTGTCATGCGGTTTGCGATGATGCATTGGGGGGCTGTAAGATTCTACGGTTTCTGGTTCAATACTTGGGCAGTTGATGTTAGAACATCCCACAACCTCCACTGAGAACTGGTGTACTTGCGGTAACTTTGGCAACATTAAATATCAAATAGCGGTGACCCACATAAACAGTTTTGTGCTTAGTGAGTAAATTACATTAAGTATTATTATATACAATATTTAAATTAACCTCGAAAAAATCGGTAAGAATTGCGTAAACTTAATAAATAACAACGTTGAGTAAAGTTGAAAATATGGAGGTCAATCAAGCACATTATTGAACAATTATTCTTAAATATCCCTTTTTTTCGTAAATCAGCGTGTCAACCGACATAGTTTAGAGAATAAGCAAGCTGAAGAGGCAATGGACGGGCCACATTGCTCGCAGAACCGATAACCGTTGGGGACGAAAGGTTCTCGAGTGGCGACCCCACACCGGAAGATTTTTGTGTCGGTCTTCTACCCGGTGGACTGACGGCTTGGTTAAGGTAACGGGGAGCCGCTGGATGCGAGTGGCTCGTGACCGTGACCTATGGCGCTATACAGGGAGGCCCATGTCCGACAGTGGATGTCATCCGGCTGATGAGGAGGATACTTTTATGGACTTCATGAACAATTGATATGATTGCAGCATATTTCGGATACAATATCTGCTGCATATATCTGACGTCGTCAAAGTCGATGCTCTGGGACAGTGACGCGAGCGCGGGGAGATGAAACATAAACAGGGAGGGGGTTCACATTTCAACGGGCTGTACAGATAATTAGACCCACGTAATTGCACAGTAAAATGATCGAAACTTTGAAAAAGAAAAAATATTATATACCAAGAAGGCACAGTTCGGCTCTTGAAAAATAGGTGGATATTGAGGTTCCACAACACTATGATTATGTATGTTAACCGGGAGAAGGAACAGTTGTGCTGATGTTTATGGGAGTCAGTAGTCACCAAAAGGCTCCAGCTGCTCGTTTGTCCTCTTAGACCAGCATAAAATTTTTTATACAAAAGAGACCTACAAAATTAAGAACAACTGGACTCTGAAGTGGAAGGTGCATAAGAGACGTAAGCGAACTAAGCGTGGTAAAGCGTTACTCGGGTGTTAGGCGCTACCACCAGCTACTGTTTCACATACGATTTTAGTCCTCATATTTAGAACCAGCGATCCGCCCCGGCTGCGCCCAGAAATAATAAATCCATCCATGACTTTGTTTTATAATAAGTTCAGATCCCGCGCGTCTTATATCACTTAAACACAAAACTACAGAAATATAAACATATTATCGACTAGTGTCTACGTATTTTTATGCCGGTATTTAATTTTAACAAAAGCAATATATTTGTTTTTGTTTCAGGGGCTGTCTACACTTTCGCAGCCATTTTCCGTCTCCGCGATGACTTTACTCTGTGGCTGTTGAGCTGTCGCGAGCATGGACGGCGTGAAGAAAATTCATTCCGGGACGCTGTATCGGTGAGTGAAGTGGCCCGTCCCGTGGACTCGCCTAGGGAGTTAAAAATAGTTTGCACCCACCCTACCCTGTATATATATGTGGGCCTATGTTTGCTATTGCTCTATTTACATTGTTTCTTTAAATTATGTGCAATACGAATTAAGGTGTTTCTTCACCTTTGTTCGTATTGTAATTATATAGGCACATCTAAACTCTAAAAAAATATAGTACTAAAATTGGTGGTGGAAATTCATTAGGATTTTCGATGCGTTAATCAGTTTTGTGGTAGGATAGAGATTTCGGTCAACCGCTCAAGAAAAAGTTATAAAATGCGAAGAAAATATTAACGATAGAGGCGAAGACCACTTGAGTGTCCAGTTCCATAGTGGCACGCGAACACGTTACGCACAGGATGCCGTCATTGGTGCACGCTTCCCTTGCGCGAATAATTTAGTCTCGCAGCTCAATGATGCGCACGCTGGGCTCGCTGCGCACGCAGCACGTGTACACAATGTAAGAGTAATGTAAAAGGTTGCAGATCCCTGCTCTAAGGTACTTTTTATGCAGTTGTTACATTCCGTTACCAATGCTCCTCATAATTCTTGGTAACTATAAGGGGGCAACCCTTATAGTATGTAAAACCTGCCTATGATACAAAACGGCAAGTCGTAAACTTAAATAGGAATTGACAAAATCGTTTGGCTCCTACGAGCCGTTACGTACTCTCTAACTACATGCAGCCGCACGAGTCACGAGATACATACATTAATATTGCAGCGATTAGCTTGTGCCATCAGAGCTACAGACATGCGATGTTGTGGGACATTGACGGCTGGCATCGTAATGTAGTCCCAGTATGAGAGGAAAACTAACAGTCGGATTTTTTCAGGACTACTGACTCCCATAGACATCCACATAATTTTAACGTAAACGTTTGTCCCCTACTCGAATCCCTTTCGATGGGCCACCATTCGTTCACAAATAGCACGAAACGTGACAGTATATATGAGATAGTTCTCCTCTGATATGGTGATCCAGGTACTGTAGAGCGAATATGTTTCATCGCAGGATGAAGGATGATTCAAGAAGGTTGTTCTAAAGCTGTACTTATCAAAACGATGTGAAATGACAGCCAAGTTCAACATTATTGTTGCCTTGTCAGGTCGTGTGGCACTCTGTGTTCAGGTTTACAATACATTGTAATAAGTATTTTCGTGTAATAAGTATTTTAAGAATCGTGTAAACCTGTTAGATAACAACAATAAGTGTAAGAAACGTGAAAGTCTCAAACAATTACTCTGCGTTCGGTCCTGAAATATATTTATATACAAATACGAAAATTTGGTACCTATACCAATGAACTTACACACGTAGTTACAGATTGACAAAATACTGCTGCACTAGGTATCGCAGGAATTATGAACGTAAAGTGTTTCATAATGTTAATATGAAACCACAACTAAAGTTCAGTTAGTCAGTGATAGAAATAACGAATTTTTGGACTCTGGTAAATTTAGTTGATTCAAAAAGTAACATTTATAATTCATTTATAATAAAATATTGTCATTTTTGTGTATATAATATTGTCAATTTGTAAACTTTTCGAGGTATATTTATGGACTATAGACCTCATGATTGCCTCACAAGTGTCACGCTACACGTGGTGGGGACTTGTGGTTGGAACTCGGACTTGGCTTAATATGCCCCCGTATGTCGAGGTCTAGATGATGACCAAATAAGCTGACAATGTAAATTTTAATTAAACGCTCAGAGAAACTCATTTTGTAAGTTAATTATAAACATTGCTTGTGGTTTGCAGGAAGTCTCAGAAAATAAATCTCGTTTTGTATAAAAATATTTTACTTTGTATCGCAGTGTGCCGTCCGTGTTCGTGAAGTATTCACAAAAGTAAACAGCTAATTAGACTACATATGACCGAAAATTGGCAATTTTTATTTATATAACAATAAGAAACATTACAAACTTGTTGGTTAGGAAGTAAATAATGACAGCTACGGGTCATATATAATATACGGTCTACTTTCAGTTAGGTCTGTCTCGTTGGTATTAGGTGCGCCAAACCTACTCACACTTGACAGATTTTTTCGATCATTCTGAGATAACGTAAATTTTATTTAATTTCTTATTACGTTATTAACATTATCTACACATGTACACTATGATCTGCATCTTGTGATGTGCCAAATATAATGGTAAATGCTCTCTTAAGTTAAGTTCCGCGTGATTGATTGATTCTGTATTACGGGGAGGGGCTGCCAAACGCCATGCTGGAGTTAATAGACTCCCCTCTACTTGAAGCAAAGAACTTGTCATAAGCCTCACCTATCTCTTGATGGCTCTTCATCTGATAATAGTATTCGCTTCGATGATTCACACGTATTAAATATGTTATACTTACATCGCCCCGCGATACGATACTGGTCCCGCTGGCCGCAGGGAGGTGGTAGTAAGGTGGCCGTGGGCATGACGCACAAACTTGTAGGTGAAACTAACAGAACAAAAGCCTTCTGGATAGTTTGGTAATGGAAAAGTACACATGTTAAAGGCCTTTTTATGTTACTTGATTTGATATACCAGCCACATCAAACCAGACTTAATGTAGTCTACCAAAACAAAGACGTGTCCAGACTAGGTTTAACAGGAAAGATGTAGCATACATTATATTTCGAACAAAGGCGTTATATAAATACGACCTACTTTACTTTTTATTTAGAACGAGCAATTAAGCTGGGGAAATATAAATGAGAAAAATTACTTGTCTTCTGTGTTGTCCAAAATTACTTGTCTTCTGTGTTGTCAAAAATTACTTGTCTTCTGTGCTGTCAAAAATGAGAACATGGTCCGGTAAATGAACTCCGAGGGTCTGTTGTCATGACCTGTGTATAGTCTAATGTAGTGATTATATTATCTTTATGTTTTATTTGGATTTTATACTTTCTTACCCCATTTGAAACGTAACTTTTAGGGGTCCCATTTTTACCGTATGTATTCTTAGTGATACTGTATATTTAATACAGTATTACTAAGACTCCGATATCCGTCTGTCACTGTGTTGTCTTATGTCACTTATTATATATTATTTTCACAGGCGAAAACCAATACATACTTACTTGCTCAGTTCGTTTCATACAAACTGTGTGCAGGAGTCCGCAAATGTAATTTTGTCAAGTAATGTAAGTTGTAATTAATTGAGTGTACGCCTCACATTTGACCGATTTTTCTAGATTAATAAAATTGGGACCTGCGGGTTAAGCCGCGTAAGGTCTGTCCTAAGGGAACCATTTTATTGGGATAAAAAGTAATTGTTATGACATATTACGGATTGTAAATTTCAAATAATATGTACATTAGTCTTTGCGTGAAAGAATAAAAAATATTTATACAATCTTTCGCATTTATAACATTAGTCGATTTTTTTTATTGTACAGGAAACGTGAAAGGAAGAAAAAAAACAAGAAAGCGAGATTAAGACTCGCCCACGCCCATGAACATCAGCATAATTACTATGCCGATGCGTTGCCCTCCTTCTCAGCTCCCGCAATGGTTCACCGGGAACTTACAAACCACATGAAACGCGGCACCGAAGATGTCACTTTACGTCGGAGTCATGGGAGCGGGAGGCACCTCTGCGGTTGTGCCCATTCCGTAGCATGGAACCATCTCTTACTAAAGTTAGTAACACTTTCTATAGACCAAATGCTTCGATAAAATTATTGAATGTCGTTAGATATGACTTAAACATTATGATAGTGATAATAAGTATATTATTTAAATCTCCATTTTCGATTTTTTTTTTAATTTCTAAATAAACCGCTTCTTCCAAATGAAAAGGACATTTCATTTGTATTGGTTGGGATTATATCGGAATGTAAGTATATGGATATTTGTAAAAACTCGATACAGCAATGTACGAAATGATTAGCAACCTGTCCACGGATAGGTTCGCATCCCTAGCGCTGAGATGTGTATTGTGGTGGACTTACAACTGCGCAGGGCTGTCGGCGTTCAGGCTCCGCACCGTATTCCAATTTATTGAAAAGATGATTGATTGCTGTGTATTGCTTTCGTGGATGTAGCCGAATGTCATTCGTCACTGTGACACCATTTAAACGGGTGCTTCCATGGTCTACTTGACGGGAGAGAGACAGAGAGGCGGAGCGGAGAGAGGACGACCGTATGAAGCGATGTAGTCGTTTTGTAATTATTAACAAAACAGCCCACCGCTGGAAACCTCTGGTTGTAGGGTATATGGGTTATATAGGGTGGCAAAGCAAGCACTGCTAAAGTTATATGGATGAAAAGTGATGAGGCCAAACCACGCCGTAAGTATACGGCATGTAAAATAAAAAGTTTGACTCTAGTTGAGGCCTGGTCGTACGTAACATTATTTTTGGTGCTATTGTTATTTACTACAGTTTTTCCCGAACCTAAACTTATGCTGTAGTAGGGAGGAGCAGCCCTGTACCATTTCATCGATTGCTATGAGAGCTCGTCTGGCGACTAGACTAGGATTCGGGTCGTAAGACGGGCCGACACCCCCTCTCCCGCAGATGGAAGAGATGCACCTCGATATGAGAGTGTTTGTAATAGCTGATCTAACTATGATTATAATGGCCAGAGGAACCGAGAGGTCCCTCCTCCCCCGAATCTGACGTATGGGACAGATCGCGCGCCTCGGCGCCGCGGCGCTGACGTGAACGCTTATGCCATGGAAAGTATCATGTAGAGTATCACTGGTGTATTTGCTACGGTAATATGTTTTGTACGTTAGTATGGGGTATTCGAGCTGTACAGAAAATAACTTGTTTGTAATTTGTACACTAAAGTGAAAATTATTGACCCGAAGTGTTTCCTATGTGTAACATGAGTTGGGGCCTTGGAATGTTCTAGTTGCTTTCATTATCAAGATTTCATACCTTCGAATTAGTTGGAGGATAGAAATGTTATTCCTCACACCGAGCTTACCGCTGTTGAAGATAATTCGTTCATGATACTAAATAATTAAACATAATTGACTTGTGTTTATTTGGTTGCAGCCATCTTGTATATACTGTCGGGTCGACAGATTTACATGCTTGAAACTTTTGCTTGACTCCTGTGTGCACATACAATGGCAAATCGGACAAACGTTTTCACACGTGACCACGACAGCCATAGCGCAATCGAAATACGTTAAAGAGTTTAAACTTCGTGTGAAATGTTGAGTGCCAGCCCTGCATAGGTCAGTGGAATCGGAACGGCCGGCGTGTGTGCGGTTTGTTATTGTTCCACCGTAACCGCGCCCCACTTGTGTATGTACGTTGTCCCACACGTGCCTTGTGCGGCCGCACCGGGTCTACAAATGTTGAGCTGTAGCCGGCAAGGCCTTATTTACACCGCCTGACCTACAAGACTAATTGAATGCTTTTACATATCTAGGACAAAGCTTTCCATAGATTGGGGTAGGTAATAACGAGAGGTCGTATGAAGCGATGACTTATTATATGAGCCCCACATAAGGCCTAGGGGTGCCACCCATGCCCTGCCCCAGGTATCATGCGTTACTGCATTCACCTGTGATAACAAAAAGAAAAGCAAAAAAAGGTAATAACGACAGGTCGGAATGACTATCATCACCCATAGAAATCTGCATAACCCGTTATGTAATCAGTCAACCGCACGAAACGCGCCAGTATAGCCATCACTCGACTGCCTCATTACACCAGGTACTTTCCCTATTCAGCCGCAATGCAACAATGACAGCGGCAGGCATATCCCGCACACCTAACTGATACGGCCGTACTGCGGACTGCGGATAATGACTAACTAATTACATGTCAGCCTGGTTGACCTCGAACAGTAATTGAATGCGACTTTGACCTAGAAGGATCCATTGTGTCTTTAGTGGGACAAATGAGCAGTCGGAGCAGTATGACCACAATGTTATGAAGATGCGTTACCTTTACAAGTACTCCCGCCATTGGTGGACCCGCATCCAGAAACCGCACGAAACGTGATAACAACGAGGCAATAGCCGAATTGGGCCAGCACAACCGGGGAGTTATCCCTCGCTCACATGATACCGCTATAACGTGTCATCAAACGTCCGCTTCTAATAGTATAGGGGTACTCGTTTGTACCCTTATTAGATTAGAAGGAAAAACATCACTAATCACGGGCAGCAGAGACACTGGCGCGGTACCGTCACTTCTCAGGCGTATGCTTGGTGACTAATTGTTTAGATCTGTGTGACTGTTGGCCCAGAACACTAATTAAATCTTCTAGAATAATTATGTGTATGAATTCCATGATCTCGTTGCGTTACTTTCGGGCTTGTGCCGTGGAAGTGTTTTAAAATGCTTTTAGTAATTCGGGCGTTCACTTTGCTGCCTAAAGTTTCTAATGACTACCGACGCCCGTAAACATCCGCATAATTGGCCCTCCTTCCCTCCAAAGTAACGAAACACGACTGCATAATGTCCTGTCACTGTGCGGCGGTATAATGTGAGCGAGAGGACCTCTCCGTTCGTGCTGCTCTAATTTGGCTTTTTTGCAGCGTGGCACTACCGTTCACAATTTGTAGCCTGTGAAAGTAAAGTTAGGACTCAGCAGGCGCATGGTGCTAAACCAGAAATACACACGTGTAGAAATTCTCTTCGATGTAATTTCTTTGTAAGATAAGGTACAAACAAATAGTGGTAGATAGGTGACTATAGCCGTCCCTAAACGTCCGCAGAACCCGACATGTTGCGGACGCATTGCCGGCCTTTGAGGCAGTAAGAGGCACTTGTATTGAAGATTTCCAGCTAGGTGTTCTCTTCTTCCTTATATCGTTGGTTTATATGTTAATATATTTTTGGCTGGTCATTGTTTGCCCTCGTCTCATTGACATCGCGTAATTAACCTACTCCAATTAAAGAGGAAGTATTCGATGCGTCTGCGTTTTAGAATGTTAAATGTTGTCGCCACGTGGTATAAATATGCATTAATATGTGCGACACATGGGATTTTTAGTGGAACATATCTACATAGTAGGAGCTTCCGTATACCGAAATGTGGGTAAGCTTTGTAGTAAGCGAATCATGGAAGACGCGTGGGGGTTTGCTCACCGGCTCTGTTCCCCAACGTGCAATTCTGGACTCCTTACACATTATTTAAGTGCCCTCTCGTTATTTCGCTCTCCCCTTTTTGGGCCTGACAATACAAAGATAGACGTTGTCATCGGCCTCGTCAGTCCTGATTATCTCGGTGCAGCTTCGTCCTTACCTATCCCTCCTCTTCGCGCGCCATGTATGTGCAAATGCCGTCAATTGCCTAAAACTCTGTTCCGTTGCGACAAAATATTGGTGATGATAGACTGGGCCCACTGGCGTCCGTTGGATGCCATCCAACATGACATTTCGCGCGTTCGTGTACAAGTTGCATTCACACAGTACATGGTCTCTGGTTCAGCATCATGACCGCAAGGACACGATGACAGGTCACATAACGCCATCCTGTGCAGGCGACCTCTAAAGCACCCGTGCCCTTTTAGTATCTGTGAAATAACGTACTCAGGTTCCACGCATTGATACGCCAGACGCGATGTAACTTCTAGAAAGAAGCAGTACGGCTCCCTGCCGTCGGCACACGCGGCCCAGCGACTGCCAAGTGGAGATGACGTCGCCCGCGGTGGCGCCTTTCTTGTTCTTGCGCTCCTTGCCCTTGAGTCCCGCGCACTCCTCCTGCACGCATCCCGCTCGAAGGACATGATCTCCAGATCGGCAGGCAGAACGCCAGTCAATATTGGTAGCGCCGCACTGCTGGATGACCTGTAGGCCTTCGTCAATAAAATCAAAGCTGGTCTTTGGGTGTGTAATAATGCATTACGCACAACATACAAGTGAGAGCGTCGACACCAAAGCTCTGCAGCATATGTCAGGATACATAACAAAGGTTCCGTGGTACAGGAACCTAAGTGCCCGGTATTTCACACCCGACGAGGAGGTAGAAACAGGTGAGACCTCGATAGAGCTGGCGGCATCTAGCATCGTCTATGTGTATCCCAAGCACCTTGGTCACAGATACACATAGTAGGAGCTGTCGCCATTGTTGCATTGCAGCCGAATCGAGTCAGCAACCAAAAAGCTAATGGCCAACGCCACAGTAATGTCCACCTGTCGCCTTCCAAGCGGCGTATGATTGACCAGTGGCCCCGTGATGAAGGTAAGGCGATGCAGATATATGAGTCGGCCGGCCCCATAGATATGGGTGTTTCGTTCGTAGTCGTAGTAATCAAAAAAATTAGATTACTATCTTATGCACTGCGAAGTTGTCGCCGGGCCAACACCGACATGTCTGCCACTGCCACTCCGACCATACCATTATATTAGTTGTCGCCGGGCCAACACCGACATGTCTGCCACTGCCACTCCGTCCATACCGTTATGTTAGTTGTCGCCGGGCCAACACCGACATGTCTGCCACTGCCACTCCGGCCATACCATTATACTAGTTAACAGTTTATTTCGCGCAATAATTCATACATTTGATATATTTAAAGCCAAGGAACTGCAGAAGGTTCCTTATTATAAAGTTTTCATCTAAATTCTGTAGCCAAATTCCACAGAAATTGCGAATAAAGTATTCATCCTGTCACAGGCGAGTATGCAGGTCGGGTTTGGCCGGCGCCCCCCCGCATTATATCCGACGGAAGCGCAGACACAATTCTAAAGACGGCTTTTCAAGGTATTCCATTTGTGTTGAAATAGTATAAGCTTTGTGTATTCCGACTGTCGCAACCACCAACGGAACGCACGCGTACAGTGAAACGTGCTAATATTGTATATCATATATCTACATTATAAAACATACTCTAATTTACAATATTGTGCTAAGCTGCTTTGATGGATTAAATTGTGGTTAGTACACACGTTCTACATTTCCGACGTTTCGGATACTTATAGATCACGAGAGCGCGGAGGTGTTATACATATTTGACCAGTGTGTCACAAGCTAAATAAAGATAAAGAGAGGTCCGTGCCTCCCTGCTCGTGCTGGTCCAAATCCTTTGCAATGCAGTAATTGCGCTATATCTTGTAGCCTACCGCAGCGATACACTAGGCGACTGAAGCTAGTAGTGCCTCACATGTTCCAGCACTCGCAAGGAACGGAACGCTTCAATCATGTTACTGTGGCTGCAGTCGATAGTGCTACGTGTGTGTATGTTCAATGGAGGAGAGTTTTACGTCCACGTTATTATTCCAACGTCGATGGAGTTCTACTTATAAAGGTATAAAAATTAGGTAGTAGCCGATTCTCAAATCTTCTGAATATCCATATAAAATTAATTTTGAAAATCGGTAAAACCGTTTCGGAGAGGTAACTAACATTGTGAGACAAATTCTACATATAAGATGTACGTTAATGTTATACAGCTAGAGTCTGAGTTTGTTTGAACCCGCGCATCTCTGGAGGTATTGGTCTATTTGTAAAACCTAGATAGCTATATATATATATATATATATATATATATATATATAGTTACCCATATACAGGTGACTCACAACTAAGTTCTTTTGGCTACTTTTTTCTCCCGCTTTTCTTAGTTATCTGCTAACTTTCAGAATCTCCGCAGTCGAGGCCGCGGGTAATACTTAGTAAGAATATATGTATAAGAGCAGAGCTTTTAAAGATTTCTCAAAACTCATTGCACACAGACTCCTGCGCCGATCAATTACTTTACTCTTATCTTATCGCACCATTAAAATACTTTTCCCAGTCCTCTTTACGTATTTAGTCAACAATTTGTCCCGTACTTAAGTTTTTGTCCAGCTCCGGCCGAGATAAAGTAAACCTGATTTAGAGAGTTAGAATCGGTATAATCTGCAATAAAGGAGGTATCGGCAGTAGGGTAAGGGGAAGCATCTCCCTTCCCAATCCATGACAATACGGCTTTCCATGCGCTGAAAACGTGAGCGCCTTTAATAAGGTTAGCTTTAGATAGGTCCTCGTATACAAGGATTTAGTTCGTTTTTCGTTCAACTCCTATTTCAGACTATATTTGATAACATCTTCCACCGTCATTTTTCCGTACCCTAAGGGGGAAAACTAACACATTTAGTGATCAGTGACAACTTTATATTTTTAACAGTCATTAACTTGGTAGAGGCTTCTGAAAGCGACGTCTTCAGTGAAACTTTTGAATGAAACTTTTAAATTGGCGTGCTATCTACACTCTCTTAATAAAACATCAGAGCTCGTGTGTATGCATTCGCAAATCGTAAGTATAAGTCGAATTTTAAAAATTATGTTGGTGTATAACATAATCTTTTATTATGTTGGCGTATAACATAACCTTTAATTATGTTGGTGTATAACATAACCTTTAATTATGTTGCTGTATCATACACCAACATAATAGAAGAAGAAGAAACCGCTACTTTAAAGTATTTCTAGCTATGCCTGTATATATCTGCTTAGGTAGTGATATGTTGTAATTGAGAATTCCAAAACTTTCCCCATTTCGAAGGCGGCTAAAAACCACACTTTGAAACTTCTATCTGCCCAATTTCAATTAGAGATGCTAACATATTCCCTTGTGCAAAGCTAAAATTGCTAATTCATTTTATAATGCCACTTATAGATATTTGCTTCAAGTTTTCGCATTCTCGTTTTATTTTCAGGATCTTTTTACATTAAGATGTTTAAGGGATTTTCAACATCAGTAACATTTACAATATAATAAGTATCTAAAATCATTGAAAGCGCATTTTAAGGAGTAAAAAGTGCAGTGTTAATAATTAATTAATTTAAAAAGTAAGACTAATCAGTGGTGTTAATTAATTATTATGTGTTATGTTCTTCTGTAATGGAGATTCCGAGAGCACTAACTTAGAAGTAAAACCCCGGCTTTCACACCGATGGATTTCTCGAACTTTTCTAAACATCTTTCACATTTTCACTGTGAAAATGTAAAAAATGCCAATAATTATAATTTATTTGGCCCAGATCTTGGATTTGCGAATGAATTTGTTTGCCATTGATTGAATGCTTTTTTAATAGTATAAAGAGGCAAACGAGCAATCGATTCTTTTTACCTCTACCGACGAACATGAACATTCGCATAACTACTTGGCCGTTGCACTCCTTTCTTCCTTCACTCCAATGGGCCATTGTCCAATTAGCCGGATTTATTATTGTGTATATATATATATATATATATATATATATATATTATATTTTTTTTATTATAGGGCATGTCCCCGTATATAATCTATACATGTCGTTAAGGTACTGCTCGTTAACGCGCGTCTGGTACACTGTTGTCTCACACCGGCGCAGGATCGCAGCGTCGCGTCGCGTCAACTTATTATCCAGTAGCATATTCACCTATTGATGTCTTGAGCATATTCACCTCTACTTCCAAATAGTAATGCACCCACCGCGGCGCAAGTAAAGGCACGTGCAGGACCTACGCCACACCTGGCTGCACGGATGAGCCTCAATTTGATCCTTATGACATGCCAGCTCTTATCGCCCGATGCTACAAAAGCAGCTCCTTGTTGGTTCACATATACATAATGTACATAGAGATGAACTTACACTGCATGTAAGGACACGGCGCTTCACGCTCAGTCGTGTAATCTTTGTGTTGTTCTAAGAACGAATGTACCACTGCGGTATGAATCAGCACATTGTGTGCCACCGGATAAGTAGGACAGATGTTACGTGGGTTATCGTATCGCGACCGTAAACATACGATTTACATACGTCTTGGACCGAACGTTGGTATCATCAGCATGTACATCATCACACATCGCTTGCACACGCACCGCGCCGCCGGGGTGATTCACGAGCACAAGGTCGTGCAGCGTAACATGCAGCGAGCCATGCTGGGGATTGCGTTGCACGATCGAGTCCGAAACGTCAACGCTCCTCAGACAGCGTACCAAAGTCGTCGATGTGGCGACTGCCATGCTGAAATGGGCTTGGGCTGGCCACGTATGCCGAAGACACGACGACCGATGGAGTAAGCGCGTTCCAGAGTGGAGACCTCGGAGATGGTCCGATGACATAAAAACCAGAGTAGGACCTATGTAGATAAGGAAACGGACAATTGTACAAGGTGGAGAGAGATTGGAGAGGCGTATATCCAGCAGTGGACGAAGGTTCGCTAAAGATGCAGAAGAAGGACGGCTGGCCTATACCACGCCTTTTTCATTTACTTTTCTGTACAAATCATTAACCTCATATGAATATAGGTTATCATAATATCGGTTGAGCCATTTTGACATGAGCCTGGACAAGCAGTCACACTAATAATTTATACGCCTATGTCATTACCGACAAAATATGTGACATCTACACTAGCGGCGCCGCGCGGTTTCACGGGCGTCATTCCGCTGCTATTTATTAGTCGTAGCGTCATGACGTATACTAATACTTTCCCCATTAATGTAGCTACACAAAGTAGTTTTTCATATCCTTAAATTCGCGCAAGCATGTAAACATAAATGTTTACTTAATTCAAATTATTTTCGGTGGCCCATTGGGGGAGGGAAAAGCGCAATGCATCGGCGTAGTAATTATGTGCATGTTCATGGGCGTCGGTAGTCGTAAAAAGGCTCCGATTGCGACGTGTTGCGACGTGTTTGGTTTTCACGTTATACATCAATCACGTCGCGCTGTACTACTTAGCACTTAGCGCTATTCACAAGAGACGCCTACGGTACAGAGAAATATCTCTTTGTGCACGATAAATTACTATAGATGCGCGAATTAATTTCTTGCGGTTGTCATACTGTGTAAGCTCACTTGGAGTTCCCAAAGTGGTCTAATGATCAGCTGTGATCCGAACTCGAGCTGTAGTCTCGCTACCACTAGCTGATGCTGAGTGTCGAATACATTAACAAGGAACTGGCAATGGAATGATGTGGAAGTGAACAATTTATGAGTAAAATTTAAACTTTTATCGTCGAATGTAGCTTTAGTATTGACAGAGGAGGTACCTCTCGCTCGCGTGATGTCGCAATGAAGTGTCCGCTAAGCTGGCAACGCGTTTGCATGACAACAATGCGGATGTCTATGGCCATCGGCTGTCGTCAAAAGGCTCCGATTGCTCAGCTGGGGGCAAACCTATTTTAAAATAACCGGTCTGTACAGATGTAATTGATTGTGAAGTGTATTGTGTATCTGAATAAAAATAAGTAAATATCGTATATCTATACTATATCTATATATCTGTACTACAAAATAAAATTAATTTTGAAAATGCAAAGGTATGTGTGTAATTTATTTACACAAAAATGAAATTTCGTACAAAAAGGTGTATAAGGATATTCTGGAATAAAAATGGACTTTTGGAATAGATTTTACGCTAATGGGAACGCGCGGCTTATCCAGATGCATCAACCATGGTTATAACGTCGATGGCTAGATAATTCTATTATTATTTGTTACACACGAACATGTTTATTTGTTTGTGTACCCGAAAATAATTTCCCTTCTGATTCAGCCGGCTACAAAGAGGAAAACTAGGTGGTGGCTTTTATAATTTGAATGTAACGGCCTACCCCATTAGAGAACGGGCGTGAAGACGTGTGTGCGTGTGAGTGCGTGTGAGTGCGTGTGAGTGCGTGTGAGTGCGTGTGAGTGCGTGTGAGTGCGTGTGAGTGCGTGTGTGTGCGT